>BQNB010042050.1:18060-46380 GCA_026074375.1 Tanacetum coccineum | reverse complement strand
CTAGCTTCTTCCTTAGCTCCCCAATAGTCATCTCTCCTACTTGAATATCCCATTTTAAGCCATTTATCTTTTCTATATAAACAGAGTCATTCAGTTTATAAAATTTAAGTATTTCTTCTATAGACTGTAAACATGTCTTATAAGCTACAACCATTAACTCAGATTTCTCAAACCTTTTCAATAGTTGTTCATATTAAGATTTAACCACTTTAACTGTTTCAAGACAAGATTTTGAGCAAGTAGAATCATTAGATACCTCATAATCAAAACTTGAGGATGAGTAGGATATGAGTGCATAATTTGTTGGTCCTTCCTCTGCTTGATCGCTCCAGTCATAACCACCAAGACCATCACATGATACCAAAGATGTGGAAGTGGATGTTTCCACAGGCATAGTCCTTCTTGTGCTTTCCTTATTCTTGTAGTCTTGATTCCTTGGAGCTTTGCACTCCCTAGCAAAGTGTCCCCTCTTGTGGCAGTTGTGGCAGTTGTAGCTCTCCAGCTTGGATTTATCAAAACCAATGGACTCATTGCTATTTACAGTAATCCTCTGTTAGGAATTATGCATTCCTGACTTAGTACCGTTAGTTATATTAGTTAGTACCGCTAGTTGTAATTTGTACTGACAGTACAAAATAGTTAGTACTGGTCAGATAGTTAGTACCGTTAGTATAAAATAGTTAGTACCGTTTATGAGATATGCATGAGATATCTTAGGAAAGGATATTCATGATCTTTATACGCGTTTTGTAAAGCCCATTAGGGTTTCCTTAGTCTATAAAAGGAACCCTAGGCATAGTTAGTAGATATAGTTCTACACAAATCATAGAGATCGAATAGTAATCATAGCTTGTAATTTGTAACCTAGGCAGATTCATGGTTTAATATAAAAGTTCTTTTGTGATATTCAATATTGTTCTTCTTAGCATTATTGATTAGATTCCGCATAATCAATAGTGTTTACTCAGTGTTTCATTATTGTTGCTTTAGAATTATCTAAAGGAGCAAACTCTTTGCAAGCTGACGGTTAATATCTATTCAGTAAAACGATCCAACAATTGGTATCAGAGCCTCGTGGCTCGATATCTAGGATCAACAAGGTGTAATTGGTGTTGAATTCATGAAGGAATGAAGGCTTATGTTTTTGTTCTTGATGATGGTCGAATTTGGTAATGTTAGGGTTTTGTATAATCCCTAATTCTGTCAAGATGGTTATATTTGTTTCAAGATCAGATTCCACATTAGAAGCGTGTGTACAAGAAAGTGTTTAAACAAATTGAAGCGTGTGACATGGTTTCAAAGTTTTTTTGGTGACATGAATGTGAAGATGCTACAATGATGTCGATTAGGAATTCTCCTAAACCCTAATTTAATGAGGCCACACGGTGTAATCAACATTAAAGGTTTGCAGGCTGTTGATGCTCGGTATTGGCTATACTCCCTGTTTGTTCGTTGGAAGATGTTATGATGAGTTGATCATTGAAACGATTAAAAGTAAATGTAAAGATATGGTTGAATGTGTTTTCTGTGTCTCAATAATACTTATGAGATTTAGGGATTTCAAAAACCCTAATAGAATCCAACATAAAGAGGGTTTTTGTTAAGATTCTGATGTCGTGTTTTTGGAAAAATATTAATTCCCTTTGATACATGGAGCAAGCGATCCCCTGGTCAAATCGTTTCTAGAATCAGGTTTTTCTCATTCTTCAAAGTGCTCGATTAGTACTGCTTGTTAAATGATTCATAGTTAGTACTGCTCTTTGAAAAGTTTATATTGCTTGTCATCTTATTAGTACTGTTGGCTTTGTGGCTTTGTGGTTACTACTGCTTGGGCTCTAACTGGGTAATGGAAACAGTAGCAAAACGTTTATAGTGATACAAGAGTGTGTGGTGATGCTTGTTATTTGTTTCTACTGCCAACGCAAAACAAAGGAGAAGATTAGTGCTGCTCGTGTATTGATACTACAAATTGGTTTGTCTACAACAGGTGTGTATAATTGGGCTTTTTAGTTTGATAGTGGATTGGTATTTGGAAGCCCATTGGAAGTTGGAGCATGTTAATACTGCTGCTTTGATGATACTACTGTTCGAATACATGCTCTTTGTATACATTAAATCTGCTCGTGATATTAGTGCTGCTTGCGAATGTTAGTACTGTTTGGATTCGTGACAGTTTACCGACTGAAAAAAGTGTCACCAACAAATTTGGGAGGAAGGAGCAATTAGATTTGCAACAATTTTGCCATGGTTCAGTGACAGAATCTGTGTTGCTAATTGTTATTGAGTAAGAGACCTCATATTAGCGACGGGACGGTAACGATTTTGTGACAGATTATGTTTACTATGCAATGGATGAATGAATAAATAAAACATTATGAGAAAATTAACACAACTGGCTTCATAGCACAGTTGGTTAAGCGGGTATTGTTGAGTTTTCTTCCTCAAAGTCAGATGTTTGAATCTCACTTGTGGCATTTTGTTTTTGTTGCAAGCCAAACGAATCAGGTTAAAATTTGTTTAACTTGGCTGCGTGGTTTAACAGATTGTATTTGGGCAAATTGTTGGGTTGATTCTTACTATTGCTCAAAATGGGCCACGTTTAATATTATGTTTGGGATGAGATTAATTTTGAACTTGGGCTTTGGATGTGTACATCAGTGTATGTCGGGCTAATAAATGGTTTTATGCAAAATTTGTTACAAATTTGATTTTTGAGAAGGTCTTAGTATAATCATTAGATTTTAGTTGCTTTGAGATTGGGATGTTTAAGGAGAACATTAGTAAAAATATTTAGTACTACTATTTATGTCATCGGACAAAAGAGCTGTTTGGTTTTTGGATGGATTTGGATCTCGGATGGAACTATTTTTTTACAATAGTTTATTATTATTCATTTTATGGCTTGTTTTTGAATATTTATTTGAAGATGTGATTACGGAGAAAATTGAATATTGCTTATTTGATGTTGTAGTTGAGTTTCACAGCTTCGTGTTCTTATCATATCTTAAAGTCTTGTTTATAGCAGGACATTGACTTTAAAGATAACTTGTTCGTGCTTACAATGCTGTGACGAAGACTTGTCAGAATCTAGCAAAGGTGTCTGATTTTTCTTATGGTGCTTAATGCTCACATTTGCTATCACTTTGGTCTGGTGTCTCATAAAAGATGAGGATTTTGTCAAGAGGTTGTGGTATACTTATATTTCATAGATTTTATTTAATATATTTTCGACGTCAACTGGCAATTTCAAGACATAAGACACAAGTTTGGAGATCTACTTCTTCATCAAATTCGTTTATACTTAGTTTTCTTCATCAGTGATCACTACATGGAGCCTACAGAGTTCGAGATTCAAGAGATGGTAAACATATTGGTTTCAGGGGAAGCTTATTGTTGACATGTTTAACCATCTACATGCACCACTTGAGGGGAAGTGTTTCATTACTACTGCTGATCTTTATTACTACTGCTAGTTTATATTTCTACTGCTCAAAGTCATTTTTCGTATTATGCTTCATGGCGGATATTTTGAGTATTGGAAGGCTGGATTAGTAGTTGTAGTATATGATTTGTAGTTGTTATGATCCAAGTTGCATTTCTACAAAGAAGACCCTATTAGATGATTACAAAAAAGGGAAGAAGATTACAGGTTTATTGATTTGCAGCTTATTTATGTGTGGTGACATGTTCAAGGAGGTCTTGATTTTGTTTCATTCAGGGAGATGATTACATCTCAACTTCAGGGGAAGCTCTGGCTTTATGATGAAGTTCGTACACGACTTTGTTTGTTTTGTCATCATCAAATAAGGGAAGATTGTTGGGATTCTTAATTTGATGAGACAAAATGAATAAAAGAATGAAACATAAGGACTAGAATTGTAATGAAAGAATTCTTCAAGCTGGTGGATAAAGATGAAGATTTCAGAAGATATAAGAAGATCTCCTTATAATGATAAAGATACAGATACAGAAGATATTCTTAAATGTTTAAAAGATATTATTTGTTCTTATCTTCTTATGTAAGCCTTGAAATATCTAGTATATAAAGAGAGATCAGGCATATGGTTTTAGACATCCATGGATACATAGAACTCTCCCAATGAGAGTCTAGATAGATAGATAGTATAGTCGACTGATAAGAGTTGAATAGTACACCATAGTTTGTTGGTGTAGCCCCAAATTATAGTTGGGGTAATAGGGAAACGTTCAATAAAGAAAACCTTATGATAACATTGATTGTGTTCTTATAATTCCGTTGTGCATATTCAATCATTTTTATTGTTTATCCTAGATACAAAGATCTAACCAATCTTGAGCTTAAACGATCTTATCATCCTCCTTCCTGTATTCTTCATGAACCTTCTAGCTCTCATAGTCAACATAACCATCTGCCATCTCAAATCCATCTCTTTCAAGCCATCTGGATGGAGTTGTTGTAAATCCTCATTTGCAAGTTAGGATTGTTTGGTTGACTAGAAAAGAATGCACAGATCACAGCATCACTCAAGTTATCAACATTTGTAGAGTTAGCAGCACTAACTTGAGTGCTAGCAGCAGAAACTCCATGGGCAGTATTAACCGCTTCATTAGTGCTGCCAGAGTTGTTAGAGGACATATCCCATCACCGTTTGTTATAGTTATGGTTGTTATGGTTGCTGTTGTTGGGTCTTGGAGCGGTCCACTAGTCTGAAGACTTAGGTCGCGATACATCCTAGTACTGCCTAAGTAAGTTGGATACTTACTTCAATTAGCCTCGTCCGTTACTAATCATCGAGCATTACAGATATCAGAAATGAGACTCCGTCCTAAAACATTTAAAACTTTATACAGACATACTCACGCGACTACACATTTCCCTTTGACGCTTTCGCTAATAAGAGACTCTCCTTATAACGTGTTTATATCAGTCATAGGACCTGTAAGGATTTCGAGATACCTATTTGGATGGATTAAACATCCTGGTCGAACCTAGTCACACAATCGGTTAACACAAATTTAATCTCGACACGAGATTTCTTTAAGGGGTAGGTACTGTAACATCCGTCAATTTTCGAAATTTTAAATGACTATTTTACCATTTGATTTTTTGGGTCTGACTTGACTTTTTGACTTTTGGTCTTTTATTGTCACATAAAAGCGATTACCGCGTAACCGGTAAAATTTTCGGAACATATTTTAAATAATAAATCATATTTATTATTACATCTCTCACGTGCAAATTCATTTTTAATTTATTTGACTTGAAACGAGAAAATATATGTTATTCATAAGTTGATTTATCAAAAACGAGCCGCTAAATCACATTTTCACAACTCGGACTCTAAAGCAATTTGATGTAAAACGACATTCCAGACAACTTTTTAGTTTTGCCCGAGACCCGAAAACAGTCAGAAAGTGACTGAAATGCCCTCGCAAGATTTTAGAATCAAGAACAACGCGTGCCGACACGAAAAATAATTAAGTTATATTTAATTATCGCATTTTATTAAATAAAAATATTTAATAAAATATTAAGGATTTTATTCAAAAGCGTTTGTTGATAACGCGAACATTCGAGTTAAAATTTATTTTTCGGACAAGACATAACCGGGTTACCAAATAAATAACAAATATTTTTATAAGTGTTATAAAAATAATTATGAAATACTATCAAGTAAATACTCATTTTTATCGGAAAAATGATTTGGAAAACAATGGTGCAAGTTTCGTGTTTTGAATCGTCCGTTAAGTGGTTCAAATGAGCCCCGAACCATTAATTACCAAAATTTACAGTTTTGGTTCCTGTGAAATATTTATATAATTAACCCTAAACTATTGGGCATTTAACATTTCACTTTATAAATTTTAAACACATATATAAAAAGTTTTATATCTTTTTTTTTCCTTACAAAAACATATAAAACACACACATTCACCTCTCTCTCTCCCTTAATATTCCGGCAGCCACCGCCGCCCCACCTCCTACCACCGTTAGCCGTCGCCGGAAAAGTTTTCCGGTGAGTTTTCCGGTCAAGTCCAAAAAGGTTTTCACCCACCCGATCTACCCGATCCATTATACCACACGCCGCCACGCGCCTCCACTGCCACCGCCACCCCGCTGCCACCCCACCGAAACCACCACACCGACACCGCCAACGCATTATCATCATCCACCGCCGTCACTCATCACCATCGTGACCTCCTCCTCATCACCTCCACTCCACCTCGTCGCCATGGCTGCGTTTGGTTCGTCTCATCAATAAGGGGTGTTCGTTGGTTGTTGTTTGTCACCGAGACCACCACCATAAGGTGGTGTTCGGTCGAAACCGCCGCCGCCACAGCCACACCATGGTGGTGCTGGCTCATGGTGGTTTGAGTTTGGTTCTTTTCTAGACCAATGGGTACGTTGGGTTTCCTTTTATTTTCATCAGCTAGGGTCCGTTTGGTTTCGCACCATAGCGGGTGCGTTTAGTTTTTAGTTATCTAGGTTTTAAGGTGCATTTGGCTGTGATTAGCACCGAGAGGGTGCGTTGGTATTGCGGATTAGCAGCTAGGGGTGTTCGTTCAGTTTTAAAAGACGCAACCGGGGGTTTTAAAAGACGCAACCGGGGCGTTTTGTTTTAAAAGACGCAAGGGGTGCGTTTGGTTGACTGAAATACAGATTAGGGTGCATTTAGTATAGACATGGGGTGTTTGGATCGGGGTTTAGCACGAATAGGAGTGTTTGGTTTGGCAGAATCACCCAAAAAGGGTATTTGGTTTGGGTTAACAGCCATAAAGGGCTGTTTGGGTTAACAGACACCACAAAGGGTGCGTTTGGATACAGGTTTAACACCATAAGGGTGTGTTTGGTTTTAGAGAGAGACACAAAGGGCGCGTTTGGTTTAGCGAAACAACGAGGGTACGTTTGGATTATATAAATCAACAATAAATATATCGTAAAATTTATAAATATAAAAGCGGATATATTGGTGGTTTAAAATGGTTAAATAAATGTAACATTTATTACTTTGTTTTAGTTTATATATAAATATATATATATAGATATATTTAAAACACGCAGATGTTTGAAATATTGATTTTGTTATTAAGTGGAAGAACATTAGATTCTATAAACATGGGAAACGATATATAAACGGAAATGTCATGGCGAAATTTATATAAATTTCTATATTTAGTAATGTTTTACTAAACCTCTATTATTCTAGAAACCCGGTAAAAGGGACTAAGTTATATTTTAAAGATATATTAAATTATAACTGTACAATAACTCGACAACGAATAAGAATTATACTTTTACAAATGAGACAACGATTTTAGCTACGATCCGTCAATATGACGAAAGAATTAATTTATAAAATATTATTTTATTTATTCCTGACGAGAAGGTAAAATCATAACTTTTGTAAAAAGCTTTACAAACATCGGTTGTTCAATTCATAACTTTATGACGTGTGTCTACTTTTATGCAAGAACTTTTTATTAATTAAATTGGTGTCGAAATATTTTTTTTCAATTATTTTCTCACGTTCCTTATATAATATCTGTAAAGTATTATATACTAAACATAAATCTTTGAATTGTCTATCTTCGTTATATAATTCACGGTACGAATTATATACTTGTTCATTTTTCATATGTAATATATACGGAAATATATTACACAATTTGCGTTTACTTTCGGTTTATTTTATTTAACCAACCACCAAACTATTACAACTTTAAATCTAAATTTTTTATCAACGTGTCGCGTTGATATAACCATTCATCGGGAAACCCAAATACATTATCCTAGGCTAGTGAGACTTAGCCGTTAAGATTAGTTGCAACTTCTTGATTGAGCCGCTTCGTCTTCCGTTTGTGTTGTGCATATTAGATGCCCATCTGTCAATCGTTCTACATCATCAATGTGAGTTTATAGCCTCATGTTTTACATGTTTTACATACATTTTTTGGGTGAGAACATGCTTGTTTACAAATGCATTTACATGGTTGATTACCTGTTTGGTTTACATACTCATTTATATATCTCGCGAGGAGATACAATACTTGGTTTAATTTTTGAACGCGACACATACTATACTTTTATGATTACGGATTAGCTTAGGTTGCATGAACTGTAATCACTTGGAGGGTGAGCGCGAATGTTATGAAATAGATCTATTCGGGATTGACAATCCTCGTTCGGGTGATTAGCTATCACTGGGCAAACGAACGTTATAACATGTCGGATTTACGATTGGATTGGCGCATGCGGGCCAACAAATCACTCCCATATTATTTAGAAATGCCGGGTGTCCTTTAGAGGGGACACTTGATGCGGTAAATTTATTTTCATTAATGCTGGGTGTTCTTGGAGGGAACACTCACGAGGGGAACATATTCTTTTATTACTGCCCGGGTGTTCTTGGAGGGAACACCTACGATGGGTACATTCTTACTGTGTCCTTGATAAAGTGCATACAAAACCCCGCAGGTCCGTACGTCCCACAGTTTCATGAACTAGGAGCCCTAAGTGTAATCATAATCACAAATGCTGACTATTGTATTGGATACAATGGTCATGCATACTTTACAAATCTTGGATTTGAACATATATTTATACATTTTGTGACTATTTAAGGATTGAAATAGTCAGGCATACTTTACAAAACTTTGATGTCAACACTTATGCATACAACTTTGAGGACTATTAAAAGGGTTGAAATGGTCATACAATCATTTTATGATACTGTAGGGAGACAGTAGTCACTAAATGTTTTACATGGTACTGTGATGACACAGTGGGCAAATACATTCATTAGAATTTACATTCATACTTAAACTAACCTACGAACTCACCAAATTTATGTTGACCGTTTTAAGCATGTTTTTCTTAGGTGAATTAGATGCTTGGATTATTTGATGTGCATTGGAGTCTAAACTGACAAGATTTCCCCCCCCCCCCCCCCATTCATGGATTTCTTACTTACATACAAGGGAATTTCTTTCCAAATTAAAAAAAATCTCGTTGTGTTAATTTCAAGCTTTTCATTGTGATGCAATTATAGGACAAACATTATATCAATTTCAAGGAAATCAACGAGATTACTTTTCAAACGACACATTTAGAGGTCGTTCTCTTGTATCTAGCACTGTGTATTATGAAGTAACGCCCCCGGACACACATTTCCGCTGCGATACGTTTTTGGGGGTGTTACAGATTGGTATCAGAGCACTGGTTATAGAGAACTAGGTTGCATATTTTACCCTAGACTATAGCCGTTCTCGCAAATATTGCATCACAGCAAACATTTTCAAAGTGCATACACACTACTTTCTTACTTGCTTACGTTACTGGTCGCATTAACTTTTCCGGCGAGTTTTCCGGCCGAGTCCAAAAAGGTTTCCCATCACCCGATCTACCCGATCATCACCACAACGCGCTGTCACGCACCACCGCCACCACAACACCGTCATCATCATCATCATCATCACGTCACCCTCACCCCCACCCCGTCACAGCCGCACCACCATGGGGTGCGTTTGTTTTTGTTTTTTTTCTTTTTATATTAAAATGCAAAGGGTGCGTTGGTTTCGTGGCTCAGCCACCATCTAGGCTGCGTTTGGTTTCAAAGACACCAAAGGGTGCGTTGGATTTATGGTCTCAGCCAATAGGGTGCATTGGTTTTGTGGTTAACACCCGACGAGGGTGCGTTTGGTCCGGGTAAAAGCACCACAGCAGGGCGCCTTTGGTTTGCAACAATTAGGGTGGGTTCAATTAGAGTTTATCAGATTAGGGTGTGTTGGGTTTGACCGGAATACCAAGGGTGCGTGTGGTCTTGCTCCGTCACCGACAAGGGTGCGTTTGGTTCCCGGGTCAGCACAAGGGTGCGTTGGGTTTGGTTAAAAATCGCACAAGGGTGCGTTTGGTTGTTGTAAAAACCACGCAGGGTGCGTTTGGTTTGGTTAAAGCCACTTAAAGGTGCGTTTGGGTCAGCTGGAACGATCGTAACCTAATAATGTGGGGTTTTAGGATCTAAGGCGCAAGTGGATTTCTCATCACATGTATGAATTAATATATATATACTATATATGATTTTGTTGATACGATGAACGCATCGTTGATTATACTTTTCGATATAGTAATCGAACGACTCTAATTATAGGTCGTGATCGCGTTTGTGGATTTTCGTGCTAGACTTTATTGTTTAATCATCGGCTTTTGATCAAGGTGAGTTCATAGCCTCGCTTTTAAAGTTTTCAATGTTTTTAACTCCGCGAGGGGGATATATTGCTTGTTTTGTGAAATTGAACGCAAACTGTTTTGATACTTGAATATGATTCCTTCACTACTGAGTATATGCCTTTTTGCTGTGTGACCGTTAGTTACCATGTGTTGGTGAACGCTAATGCATTAAATAGATCTATTGGGTTTGACAACCCTGTCCGGGGTTTGAATCCGTTGGGACCACCCTGTCAAACGGACATTTTGTGGTTAGTATTAGGAGAAGTGGCATACTTCTCGGACATAATTTCGTCCTACGGGAATGAATGTGTTAAGTTTCGGTACACGGGCTCTTTAGTTGGAAATCACTATTTTTATAACTTGACTTACGAGCCAACGTTATACGCTTTGTTGAACCAAATTATGCGTTCTAACTATTATTTGTAAACTCTATGAATTCACTCAACGTTTTGTTGACTTTTTAAGCATGTATCTCAGGTTAATTGTTGTTGATGGCTGGATGGGACGGAACGCGGATATCAAGGACGGTGTCTCGGTGAAGTTGTGTCATAAACTAAACAAGTGTTTTAGAAATCAAGTCGTGTTGTGACTTTTAGAAATGATTTCCATAATGGTATTGGGACCTATGTAACTCTGATCATTCTAATAAATGAAATTGTGTTTTATAAACGTATCTTTGAACGTTTACTGGGACTCGTGTGCATGTATTATGAAGTAGCACCCCAATCGTTGTGTTTCGCTGCGTATCGTAGTTTGGGGGTGTTACAGAGTGGTACCAGAGCACGAGTTGTAGTGAACTAAGTCGTTTTACAAAACTTGGACTACAACTGTTTTTGGAAAATTTTCACGAGTCCTTCACCGTTGTCCGATATCCGCACGCGCATCGTTCCCGATCCTTAGAATCCTTATGTGGTATATTTGATTGCATATTATGTGCGTAACAAGTGGATGACACTTGGTATAAGTAATGATTATATATATGTATATATATATACATACGACATCCGTTATATGGTGTACAATTATATATATCTTGATATTCGCTTCTTGCGAAGAGTTTAATTTCTTTAAACGTTTCGATGTGATATGATAAAATTATTTTGATACGTGATGAAAACATCGTTGTTATACGATTATCTTCGAAACTTTTTCGCGACTTTACTTTTCATCTTTTGATGATGTTGATTCGTCGTAGTTTGTCGATCCCATTGGGTGATTTATTGTTCGACTCCGAGTTTGAATATTTTCCCGTTGCTTTTAAATCGCGTATGTTGTTTCGTAACCTATTGTTTTGTAATTTTTCAGTTGATGGGAGTGTGACTTTTACATGTCATCCCATGAACTCTCATTGTTTTGGAAAACGGTTATTAACATATTCTCGTGTAACGTGTCGTTTGAAAACGTCTATTTTCGGAACTTTTGAATAAAGTTGGTGTGTTGTGCTTTGATTCTTTCGGGTCAACCTCTACTTAGTAAGTCTTGAAACGTTCGGGTATGGAAACCCATGAGTTGATGTGTTTGAAAGAGTGTTAAGTCATTGGGTATGGCTTTGTATTGGCGCTTGAAAGAATTAAAATGGTGTTTGATTGGATTTTGAAATGGATTGTACGGCAGTTTGTAACCAGCAGGTTGTGGGGTTGATTGTGAATTATTTTTGGTCTTAAGGTACCTGAGAAATCCAACTTGGATTTGGGCATATGTCTTAAGTATATGTGGTTCTTTGGATAGGGTCATATCTCCTCCGGATGAGTGAGATATCGTCGTTTTACTAAAACTAGTCAATTTTGGTATACCGTTGGAAAAATGAGTATAACTTCATATTTTTGTAATAACTTGTAACATCCGGAAATTTTCGAAATATTAAATGACTATTTTACCCTTTGAGTTTTTGGGTCTGACTTGACTTTTTGACTTTTTGACTTTTGGTCTTTTATTGTCACATAAAAGCGATTACCGTGTAACCGGTAAAATTTTCGGAACATATTTTAAATAATAAATCATATTTATTATTACATCGCTCACGTGCAAATTCATTTTTAATTTATTTGACTTGAAACAAGAAAATATATGTTATTCCTAAGTTGATTTATAAAAAACGAGCCGCTAAATCACATTTTCACAACTCGGACTCTAAAGCAATTTGATGTAAAACGACATTCCAGACAACTTTTTAGTTTTGCCCGAGACCCGAAAACAGTCAGAAAGTGACTGAAATGCCCTCGCAAGATTTTAGAATCAAGAACAACGCGTGCCGACACGAAAAATAATTAAGTTATATTTAATTATCGCATTTTATTAAATAAAAATATTTAATAAAATATTAAGGATTTTATTCAAAAGCGTTTGTTGATAACGCGAACATTCGAGTTAAAATTTATTTTTCGGACAAGACATAACCGGGTTACCAAATAAATAACAAATATTTTTATAAGTGTTATAAAAATAATTATGAAATACTATCAAGTAAATACTCATTTTTATCGGAAAAATGATTTGGAAAACAATGGCGCAAGTTTCGTGTTTTGAATCGTCCGTTAAGTGGTTCAAACGAGCCCCGAACCATTAATTACCAAAATTTACACTTTTGGTCCCTGTGAAATATTTATATAATTAACCCTAAACTATTGGGCATTTATCATTTCACTTTATAAATTTTAAACATATATATAAAAAGTTTTATATCTTTTTTTTCCTTACAAAAACATATAAAACACACACATTCACCTCTCTCTCTCTCCCTCAATATTCCGGCAGCCACCGCCGCCCCACCTCCGGCCACCGTCGGCCGTCGCCGGAAAAGTTTTCCGGTGAGTTTTCCGGCCAAGTCCAAAAAGGTTCTCACCCACCCGATCTACCCGATCCATTATACCACACGCCGCCACGCGCCTCCACTGCCACCGCCACCCCGCTGCCACCCCACCGAAACCACCACACCGACACCACCAACGCATCATCATCATCCACCGCCGTCACTCATCACCATCGTGACCTCCTCATCATCACCTCCACTCCACCTCGTCACCATGGCTGCAACAGCCGCAACCACCACCAAAAAAAGGGGGGGTGCGTTCGGTTTTATAAGCAACCCGAAAAGGGTGTTTGCTTCGGTGGTTCAGCAGCTAGGCTGCGTTTGGTTCGTCTCATCAATAAGGGGTGTTCGTTGGTTGTTGTTTGTCACCGAGACCACCACCATAAGGTGGTGTTCGGTCGAAACCGCCGCCGCCACAGCCGCACCATGGTGGTGCCGGCTCGTGGTGGTTTGAGTTTGGTTCTTTTCTAGACCAATGGGTGCGTTGGGTTTTCTTTTATTTTCATCAGCTAGGGTCCGTTTGGTTTCGCACCGTAGCGGGTGCGTTTAGTTTTTGGTTTTCTAGGTTTTAGGGTGCGTTTGGCTGTGATTAGCACCGAGAGGGTGCGTTGGTATTGCGGATTAGCAGCTAGGGGTGTTCGTTCGGTTTTAAAAGACGCAACAGGGGCGTTTGGTTTTGATGAAAACACCACAAGGGGTGCGTTTGGTTGACTGAAATACAGATTAGGGTGCGTTTGGTATAGACAGGGGGTGTTTGGATCGGGGTTTAGCACGAATAGGGGTGTTTGGTTTGGCAGAATCACCCAAAAGGGGTGTTTGGTTTGGCAGAATCACCCAAAAGGGGTGTTTGGTTTGGGTTAACAGCCATAAAGGGCTGTTTGGGTTAACAGACACCACAAAGGGTGCGTTTGGATACGGGTTTAACACCATAAGGGTGTGTTTGGTTTTAGAGAGAGACACAAAGGGCGCGTTTGGTTTAGCGAAACAACGAGGGTGCGTTTGGATTATATAAATCAACAATAAATATATCGTAAAATTTATAAATATAAAACCGGATATATTGGTGGTTTAAAATGGTTAAATAAATGTAACATTTATTACTTTGTTTTAGTTTATATATAAATATATATATATAGATATTTAAAACACGCGGATGTTTGAAATATTGATTTTGTTATTAAGTAGAAGAACATTAGATTCTATAAACATGGGAAACGATATATAAACGAAAATGTCATGGCGAAATTTATATAAATTTCTATATTTAGTAATGTTTTACTAAACCTCTATTATTCTAGAAACCCGGTAAAAGGGACTAAGTTATATTTTAAAGATATATTAAATTATAACCGTACAATAACTCGACAACGAATAAGAATTATACTTTTACAAATGAGACAACGATTTTAGCTATGATCCGTCAATATGATGAAAGAATTAATTTATAAAATATTATTTTATAAATTCCTGACAAGAAGGTAAAATCATAACTTTTGTAAAAAGCTTTACAAACATCGGTTGTTTAATTCATAACTTTAAGACGTGTGTCTACTTTTATGCAAGAACTTTTTATTAATTAAATTGGTGTCGAAATATTTTGTTTCAATTATTTTCTCACGTTCCTTATATAATACCTGTAAAGTATTATATACTAAACATAAATCTTTGGATTGTCTATCTTCGTTATATAATTCACGGTACGAATTATATACTTGTTCATTTTTCATATGTAATATATACGGAAATATATTACACACTTTGCGTTTACTTCCGATTTATTTTATTTAACCAACCACCAAACTACTACAACTTGAAAGCTAAATCTTTTATCAACGTGTCGCGTTGAGGTGACTATTCGTCGGGAAACCCAAGTACATTATCCTAGGCTAGTGGGTCATAGTCGTTAGGATAAACCGCAACTTCGTGATCGAGCCGTTACGGTTTTCCGTTTGTGCTGTGCTTAATATGTGCAGTTCTGCAAATCGTTCTTCATCATCAATGTGAGTTTATAGCCCCATGTTTTACTTGTTTTACATATATTTTTGGGGTGAGAACATGCTTGTTTGCAAATGCATTTACATGGTTGATTACAAATTGGTTTACATACTCATTTATATAGCTCGCTATGGGATACATTACTTGACTTCATTTTTGGACATGAATGCATACTTTACTTTTGAAATGATTACGGATTAGTTTAAGCGGATTGAACTGATAACAACAACATTACTGCCCGGGTGTTCTTGGAGGGGACACCGGTAACGGGAGTACATATTCTTTAAATAAATGCCCGGGTGTTCTTGGAGGGGACACCTGTGATGGGTACATACAAGTCTACGTCACAACTTCATGAACTGTAAATCACTTGGAGGGTGAGCGTGAATGTTATTCTTGGTGGGGACAACTAATGGGTACATATAGTGCCGCTGGTTTTCATGAACTTAGAGTAATCATAATCATTGTTTTATACACACATGAATATTTGCGTTGTCTTGAATAAAGTGGCAATACTTACTTTAAACAAAGGTGGTCCAACTATACATACGTTTTGGTGACTATTTGGGGATTTAAATGGTCATGCATACTTTACAACTCTTTGATTTACAACATTTATACATACATTTTTGGTGACTATTATAAGGATTGAAATGGTCATACACGCTTTACAAATCTTTGATACAACATTTGTACTTATAAAAATCTATGAACTCACCAACTTTATGTTGACCCTTTTAAGCATGTTTTTCTCAGGTGAATTAGATGTTTGGCTTACTTGATGTGCATTGGAGTCTAAATTGACAAGATTACATTATGTGGCTTTCTACTTACATACAAATGAATCATAAACTCATTGGGTTATTTTCAAGCTTTTTATTGTGATGCAATTATGGGACAAATGTTATATCAATTTCAAGGAAATCAACGAGATTACTTTTCAAACGACACATTTAGAGGTCGTTCTCTTGTATCTTGTGCTGTTGTATTATGAAGTAACGCCCCCGGACATATTTCCGCTGCGATACATTTTTGGGGGTGTTACACGCACCATGTTGATCTTTTCAAAGGCTCCATTATTTCTTTGGGCAGAAGCAGTCGCGACAGCTTGTTATACACAAAACTGATCATTAGTCCAAAAACGTCACAAAAAACACCGTATGAACTTCTTCATAATCGAAAACCTAACTTATCTTATCTCCATGTCTTTGTGTTAGAAATACAGAAAAGTATCGGTCACTTCCAATATATGTATGTCATACGTCTCGTATTAAGTAACATAGTAATGTTAGTTAGTAAGAGCTACCGGGCCAAGTCTTACAATGTAAGCAATACATAAAGCCCTAGGCGGTTATGCTAGGGATATATAAACCCTCTTCACACATAGGAGGGTGTTGGTTGTTCATTTGTCACATTTTTACTTAAGCTAATATTATTATTTTTCTTTCTCTCTCTAAGTGTTCATCCAACCATCTTTCTCTCTCTAAAACTCTAAGTGAATCAATCCATACTTGTGTTAAGATTATTCTACAATTGGTATCAAGAGCCATGGGGTGTTTGTGTAGGTTTTTGTGTGTTTTTTATTCTACTCGTTCATTACTAGTGTTTTTCTGTTCAAACCTTTCAAAATAGTTTTCAATTTTTGAGGGTTTTTAAAACTAAAGATCATAACTTTCTTTCTAGTTATCTTTGTAGTGACTCAGAAGTATTAAAAAATCTTTCAAAAATCCATATAAAATTTCATCGTTTTGGTTTAAAAGAGGGTTTGTATAAGAATCTGATTCAAATTTTTTGTGTCAAGACTTTAAAGTTTGTGTTTTTATGTTCTAATAGTCTTTTATATAGTTTAGGTTGTACAAGAAAAATCGGGTAAAAACCGTCAAAAGTGTGTCTTTTAAGATTTTGATTTTTGTGTTTAGTAGTGAATTGGGCGATCTATACGTGTCTATAGGCGATCTATACGTGTTAATTGCTCAGGCGATTTATCATCAGTTCCTATAGGCGATCTATACTTGTTCACTTGGTCAGGCGATCTATACCATTCCTTCAGGCGATCTATACCTCAATTTCAACAGGCGATTTATACTGTAACTTTTGCAAAGTGCAATTAATAGCTGTAATTTTGCAAAGGCGATATATACCTGTGATTTTGCAAAGGCGATTTATACCTTTGAGTTTCTACAGGCGATTTATACCTTAGTTTTTCAAACAGGCTATTTATACCATAATTTCACAAAGGCGATTTATACATTCATTTTTGTTAAGGTGATTTATAACAGTCACTTATAATGGTCGAATTATTTACAAATTAACTTTGTAAAGGCAATTTATACATACCTGTTTGTGAAGGCAATTTATAAGCTTGTCTCATGCGAACTATACACGTTTGTTAAGTGAATTATACGGTTGTTCTTTGATTTGTAAAATCCCGTAAATATTTGATTTCTCGATTATATCAAGAATTGTAAAATCCCATGTATTCCAAAAGACTCAACTTCATTAATCAATACTCACTTTTAATCTTATCACATTGAAATGGATCCAATGATTTCACTTGGACAAAAGAATACTCTTGTTGGGTACATATACTCTCCGGTGCTGACAATCGTCCACCTATGTTAGAAAAAGACATGTATGATTCTTGGAAAGTCGGAATGGAATTCATAAATGCAAAACTAGAAGGCTGAAGAATGATACTTGAATCAGTTGAAAATGGTCCTCTCATTTGGCCTACAATTGAAGACAATAGAGTGATCAGAAAGAAGAAATATGCTGAATTATCTGCTGCTGAGAAAATTCAAGCTGATTGTGATATGAAAGCTACCAATATCATTCTTCAAGGTCTTCCTGCTGATATCTATTCACTTGTGAATCATCACAGAGTTGCTAAAGATTTATAGGAGAGAGTTCAGTTACTAATGCAAGGTACCTCTTTAACAAAGCAGGAAAGAGAGTGTAAGTTGTATGATGCATTTGATAAGTTTACTCACATCAAGGCGAATCACTTCATACGTATTACTTGCGATTTACTCATATGATCAATGACATGAACATCTACAAGATGAAAATGGAGCAATTTCAAGTTAATACCAAGTTCTTAAACAGTCTTCCACCTGAATGAAGTAAGTTTGTGACTGATGTCAAACTAGTTAAAGATTTGCATACCTCCAACTTTGATCAACTTCATGCATATCTTAAACAACACGAACTCCATGCAAATGAAGTCCGTATTATGCGTGAACGCAATCAAGATCCACTTGCATTCGTTGCAAATCAGCAGATGACACCACCTCACTTCAACACTTATCATCTTTCCTTACAACAAAAAAAAAAAAAAAAAAAAAAAAAAAAAAAAAATAATCCTCAACTTCAACATCAGTTTTCACCCAGTGTAACATCATGCATCAATTCAACCCAATAACATTACTCAGCTCTTATCCTCACAAACTCATTCATATCAATTCATATATTTCACTATCACATTCATATCATGTCTCAAATGAATATCAAACCTCAACTGTTCCACAAGTACTTTCCATAGGCTTGCTTAATCAATTCACCTCAAAAACTCTTACACAACTTATGATCATGAGTCGCCGTTTATAGACTAAGGTTTTGTTGTTCTGTGTTTTCTCATAGAGTGATCTGAGTGCTTCTCTCAAATAAAGCAATGGTCTTTTCTTAAACAGTTGTAGCTCTGTTAGGTTCCTACTACCAAATCAATAACTCAAGACTCCCTCTAATCCAAGAAACCAAGCCACTATTCAAGATGGCAGGGTTACAGTGCAACAAGTTCAGGGAAGGCAAGGGAAAAATTATTCTAGTAATACTTATAAGAGCAATGCTACTAGTTTAAAGGGAAATACTGCAAGTGGACAGGCAAGAGTTGTTAAATGCTACAACTTCTAAGGTGAAGGACATATGGCTAGGCAATGTACTCAGCCAAAGCGACCAAGGAATGCAGCATGGTATAAGGAGAAAGCAATGTTAGTAGAAGCTTAGGAAGCTGGACAAATATTAGATGAGGAGCAACTCGCATTTCTTGCAGATCCAAGAATTCTAACTAATCAAGCTCAGATAATCATCCCTCACAATGCTGCTTTCCAGACTGAGGATCTCGATACTTATGATTCAGAGTGTGATGATCTCTCGACTGCACAGCAGGTTTCTTATGGCCTCCATTCCCAAAACTTGGTTCTGACGTTTTCTAGAGGTACCAAACGTCTGAAAACTATCTAAATGATATGGTTAATCAAAAGTGTGCATGACATTACAGGATTGTTGAACAATCACACGTTATGGATTTTTACATATAACAAGATATCTAGTGATAGCAATATCATTCCATTACTTCTCAATATTTGCAAGAAACCACAAACAGACAACTGTTCAGTTACAATTTTGCTAGGCACATACAACAAGATTCAATGATTTTTTCTGTGATTTGAACAAATGTCAAAAACAAATGATTAATCATGTTAATAATTGGGAACAATGCGCTAATAAGGAACAGGAAATAATGAATCATAACCACTAAGATAGGAGGATATAAGGAAAGGGTCACAACTTTTTTGAAAACTCTTAATATTGATTTAAGCAGGCGTGAAAAAAAATGTTCTGATCTCAAAATGGATGATATGATGTGGGAGAAAATTGACTCAAAGACACAAAATTGACTCAAATTGAGCAAAAATTTTCTAACAATCAAAGAAAAGGAATCTTGTATATTCAAAACTTTTTCAATTTTCAAATAAATCCAAGAAAGAAAATAAATTTATGGAAAATGAAACATTGATTTGGGTGGGAAAAAGAGATTAAGGAACTTGATAATTATTGTTTATTAAGTAGGTCATCTGCTCAGTAGTGCACCTGTTAACTAAGCTCGCAAGCGTTTTTGATAATACACACAACAAGCTCTAGGTTGTTTCAAAAATCGTTTTTACCTTAGGAAAGATCAGGGGATAAAACCAACCCATGTATGTTGGTGCTGTCTCTATCTAAATACCAAATGTTGCTATGCATGTGATTGCATGATGAAGAAACATTGATATTTGGAAGAAGAGTAGTCGATCAAAAATAGTGTTTGAAAAGCTCAAAGGATCCTGAAGTTATTACAAAGAAAATTTCTCATAAACCTATTGATTATGAAAAATTAAATAGCCTAATTGAAGATTTTGAAACTTGTGTTTCTCTACAACAAGAATTATCGGCTGAATAAACGTTTTGGTTTCATACGTTCAATCCTACCATAGAACCTTCTTACTCACCGCCTGTCATAGTGGATGTTTAACATTCAGTGAACTAGCTTTTAAGTGAGTTTGGTGAATGCAAGCCTTAAAAAGGCTTAATTCCACCTCGCCCAGTTTGACTCTGTGGTAAAGAAAAGGACAACACCTAGTGCTCTTGAAGAAGGTAAATGGGGGTTTGAATCATACAAAAGCTGTTTTTTTTTTTTGTCACTTTTAAAAATTAAAGGGGTGTTTGGGTCAACATGAAAAACGGGTCAAAATGGTTTTTGGTATGGGTTGTGGTAGTTTAGTTAGATGTAGCTTAAGTATTTAGCTTATTAAAGGCTGTTTTTAGAAGTTTTTAAGTTTGAAAATTGATTTCCAAAGTTTTTCTAAGTCATCTTTTTAACTGTGGGATTTTAAAAAGCTACAAGTGCTTATTGAGATAAGCACTTGGGATTTTGAGTTTTAGTTCAAAAAAGTGTGTGTTTTAGTGTGTCAAACAAGCTGTTAAAAACCCTTGGTGTCATTTGACTTGTTAAGTCAAAACCACCAAGGTTTTTAAGTGTCAAAGTTTTAAAAGCTAAAAAGCCCTTTTTCACCCTTAAAAATCAGCAGGTTTAAATGGTATTTGGATTCTTAAAATTGGTGCACAAGTCCATGTATTAGAGTACTTAAGCTGTTTAAGCTTATTTTTTAGTTTTGAGCTTATTTGACAGCTTTTAAAAAGCTGTCAAATAAGCCCTTGTGTTAGCACTTAATCTCCCCTGGTGCAAAGGGGTGATTTTAAGCCCTCTTTTCTTAGCTTTTTAGTATACTTAAGTCCTAGGATTTGGCTTATTTTAAGAGTCCATAAGCTCTTAGATAAGCCCCTTCAATTTCAGCCTTTGAAAAGCTTATTTGATGGCTTATTTGTAAGCTCAAATTAGCCTTTTGACTGTTTTAGCCAAGTTTAGTGAAGGGACTGCTTATTTTTCATTTTGGCTTATTCAGCTTATTTCATAAGCTCAATTGTGCTCCTAGTTGCTTATTAGGGTAGTATAGATAGTTGTTGTGCTTATTTCCCTTTTAGGTTGCTTATTTGAGTTAGTAGTTAAGCACTTTTGCCCTTAAGCTAGTTTTAGCTTTCTGTCATTATAAGCTCTTTTAGCTTATTGAGTTATTCACATTTAGTCTTTTAGTGCTTATTTAGTTTAGGATTAAGCCCCTTTTAGATTAGTTGTCCAAGTTTTAGCTTAAACGACCACAATGTCCAAAAAGACTTAGCATTTTTTTAGCCTTAAGCTTGTTTTTAGCTTCTGTCACTTTATAAGCTGTTTTTAAGCTTATTTATAAGCTTTCAAAAAAAGTTGCAGTTTTAAAAGTTGTTAAGCTCCATAAGCTTAACAACTTTGGTTCACAAAGTTTTTCCAAAAAAAAAGGGGAAAGACAAGGGGTGACCCGGGTGAGCAAGACTCGAACCCGGGTCTCAACCCTCGATACATTCCCCCTTTTATAAACACACATACCGCTGCGCCCTTGGGACTTTTCTGTCATAGTCCCAAGGGCCTTGGTATGTAGGTTAGTCATAGGGTAAAGTATTTTTAGCAAAAATTTTCAGAATTTTTAAAAGTCATTTAGTATTTTTTACAATTTAATTTCGTTAAAAGTTTAAAAAATTCATAAAAAATACAAAAATTATCAAAAAAATATTTTTCTTTTTTAGAAAATTTTCTTTAGTCTTTTAAAAATTCATAAAAAATACAAAAATTATCAAAAAAAATATTTTTCTTTTTTAGGAAATTTTATTTTGTCATATAGTTTGTAGGAAAAATATAAAACTTTGCGTAGGGTCATTTTTACAACTTTTCATTTTTTAAAGAGCGGTCCGCGGGTGCGGTTTTTTGTCTTGACTCGTTTTTGGGTCAAACGACCTCCGTTTTCGGTCTAGTCTTTTTCATTCTTCGTTATTTGTCTCCTAGAGTAGTTTAGAAGTGAAAATTTCTTCGTAGGGTTAATTTTAAAGATTTTAGGTTTTTCCCCCTTTGTTCGGGGTCCGTGCTCTCGTTTTTTAGCTTAATTTCATATTTTTTAGGATTTTCTTAAACGTTTTTGTTTGTTATTGTTTAATTTGACTTTCCTCACTCTCAAATCAATTCTCTCCTTTTCGGATTCTATTTATGAAGCTCAATCGTTTACTAGTTTAATTACACAATTTTTAGGTTTTTCTTAAACGTTTTTGTTTGTTATTGTTTAATTTAACTTTCCACACTCTCAAATCATTTTTCTCATTCAAACTCCAATCTTTCGACTGTATCGATTCTCCAGTCCAGCCTCGTTGGGGATAAACGACCCGGGAACATTCTATACTACTTCTCGGTATTATTGATCTTGTTGATTTTTAGACTTATATATATTTTATATTTTATCATATATTATATATTTAGTATAAAATTAACCAATCAAACTTTGTCACTAAATTTCTAGGTACTATTAGATTCGGGAACGACCAAATTGCAAGGATTATGGGGTATGGTGACTATCAGCAGGGAAACGTTGTTATCTCAAGGGTATACTACTTTGAAGGACTTGGACATAACTTTTTTTCTGTTGGTCAATTTTGTGATCCAGAGACACAAATTTGTACACAATTTCTCTTGATGACATGCTTAAATCATCTCTGATCTGTCTTCTATCCAAAGCGTCAAAGACTAAGAGCTGGTTATGGCACCGATGATTATCTCATCTCAACTAAGCTAGCTAAAGACGGTCTTGTACGAGGAATTCCTAGACTTAAATTTCAGAAAGATCATTTGTGTTCAGCATGTGCATTAGGGAAAAGCAAAAAATCCTCTCATCAACCCAAAGCTGAAGACACTAACCAAGAGAAACTATATCTTTTGCATATGAGCTTTGGTTGTCCAATGCGTGTGCATATTAACGAGAAAAGTATATCTTAGTGCTAGTCGACGATTACTCAAGATTACCTGGGTCAAATTTTTGAATACAAAAAGATAAGCACCTTGCGCATACAATGTATTCAAAAACAACAAGTTCATTTGAATCCACTATCCGAAATGTTCGATTAGCACAACGAATGGAACGAATTCATTGTCAATTAGACCACTTCGAGTGAATTTTATAAAAAGTGGCATCTCGTCATCAAACTTTTGTCAGCCCGCACACCTATCAGAACGTGTTGTCGAAAGACAATCGGACTCTTGTAGAAGACTCTTGTAGAAGCCGCTCAAACAATGCTGATATTTTCTAAAGCTCCATTATTTCTCTGGGCCAAAGCTATCAATACAACTTGTTACACCCAAAACCGTTCTTTGATACGTCACTGATACAACAAAACTCCATACGAGCTTATGCAAAACAAAAAACTAGACTTATCATTCCTTCATGTCTTTAGTTCACTTTGTTATCCTACCAATGACCCTGAGGATCTGGGTAAATTTGATGCAAAAGCAGACATTGGGATTTTCGTTGGTTACGCGCCTGCAAAGAAAGCGTTCAGAATCTATAACAGAAAGACCCAAATAATTTCTAAAACAATTCATGTAACGTTCGATGAACTAACAGTAATGGCTTCTGAACAATTCAGTTCAGAACCCGGGCTTCAATATATGACTCCTGCTACATCCAGTACATGACTCGTTTCAAAACATGTTTCTTAACAACCTTGTATTCCACCAAACAGAAATGATTGGGATCGTTTGTTTCAACCAATGTTTGATGAATACTATAATCCTCCAACAATTACTGTCTCTCCAGTTCAAGAAGCTGCTGCTCCAAGAGCTGAAGTATTAGCTGATTCTCCTGTGTCAACTTCCATTGACCAGGATGCTCCATCAACAAGTATTCCCTCATCACAAGAACAAGAACATTCTCTAATTATTTCTCAAGGTTTTGAAGAATCACCAAAAACACCAACATTTCATGATGATCCACTTAATGAATCTCCTCAGGAAGACTCAACTTTTCAAGGATCATCATCTAATGTAAGACAAATCCACACTCTATTTGAACACTTTGGTATATGGACTAAGGATCATCCTATAGCAAACATGATCGGTGATCCTTCTCGCTCTGTATCCACACGGAAGCAACTTGAAACTGATGACATGTGGTGTTATTTTGATGCTTTCCTAACTTTAGTAGAACCAAAGAACTTCAAACAAGCAATGACCGAACCTTCATGGATCGATGCCATGCAAGAAGAAATTCATGAATTTGAAAGACTTGAAGTTTGGGAATTGGTGCCGTGTCCAGATATAGTCTTCTTGATCAAACTCAAATGGATTTATAAGGTCAAAACAGATGAATCTGGTGGGGTACTAAAGAATATGGCTTGACTAGTTGCTCATGGATTCTGACAAGAAAAGGGTATCAATTTCGAGGAATCATTTGCACCAGTTGCTAGAATATAGGCCATTCGTTTCTTCGTAGCAAATGTCGCTCACAAGAATATGACAATCTACCAAATGGACGTCAAAATGGCTTTCTTGAATGGCGACCTCAAAGAAGAGGTCTATGTTTCTCAACTAGAAGGATTTGTTGATCAGGACAACCCATCGCATGTGTACAAGCTCAAAAAGGCTCTTTACGGTCTAAAACAAGCACCACGTGCATGGATTGATATGCTGTCAAACTTCCTTGTCTCTCAACAATTCTCTAAAGGTGCAGTTGATCCAACACTCTTCACATAGCATGCTAGAAACGACATATTACTGGTACAAATTTATGTTGACGATATAATATTTGTATCCACTAATACTGCCATGTGTAATGAGTTTGCTAATCAGATGACCAATAAGTTCAAGATGTCGATGATGGGGAAAATGTCATTCTTTTTAGGATTACAAATTTCTCAAAGTCCCAGAGGCATCTTTATAAACCAATCTAAATATGCTTCTAAAATGGTTAAAAAATATGGTTTGCATTCTACTGATTCTGTAGACACACCCTTGATTGAAAACAAGAAACTGGATGAAGATTTACAGGGGAAACAAGTTGATGCTACACTTTACCATGGCATGATTGGATCCTTAATGTATCTTACAGCCAGTCGACCTGGCCTTAACTATGTTGTCTGCTTATGTGCCCGGTATCAGGCTAAGCCTATCGAAAAGCACTTACAAGCGGTGAAACGGATCTTTTGATACCTTAACGAAACCATTAACATGGGTCTATGGTACTCGAAGGATACCGATATGTCACTCACAGCTTATACAGATGCCGATCATGCGGGGTGTCAAGATACTAGACATAGTACATCGGGAAGCGCTCAATTCTTAGGTGATAAACTTGTTAGCTGGTCGTCCAAGAAGCAAAAAAGCACTGCCATATCGAGTACAGAGGCTGAATATATTTCCTTATCTGGGTGTTGCTCACAAATCCTTTGGATGCGTTCACAGCTAACAGATTATGGCTTTCAATTCAATAAGATCCCTTTGTACTGCGACAACAGGAGTGCGATTGCTTTATGCTGCAACAATGTTCAACATTCAAGAGAAAAGCACATCGATATTCGCTACCATTTCATAAAGGAGCAAGTGGAGAATGGAATCGTGGAGCTATACTTTGTTCGGACTGAATACCAACTGGCTGACATCTTTACTAAACCTTTGCCTCGAGAGAGATTTAACTTCTTGATCGATAAGCTAGGTATGAAAAGCATGTCTCCAGAAACATTGAAACGTCTGGCAGAGGAAACGGACGAGTGATGGTGGTAACTCATATCTTATATATATAGAGTATTAGGGGATTGGGGGAGAGATGGGGGAGGGATTACGTACGTTCAATAGAGGGTATGAATGTAAGGGTAATAAAAAATCTCATCTCGTGGCAAAGGTGTTAGATTCAGTCTTATAACGATAGTAGTGCGTATTTTAAAAAACCACTGGCAACCTCTTTAATAACCTTTGCCTCGAGAGAGATTTAACTTCCTTGATCGATAAGCTAAGGTATGAAAAGCATGTCTCCCAAAACATTGAAACGTCTGGCAGGAAACGAGTACGAGTGATGGTGGTAACTCATATCTTATATATATATATATATATATATATATATATATATATATATATATATAATATATATAAATTATATTATATGAAAACATAATAAATCAAAAAAGATTTTCCTTTTATAAAATTTTACAAAAACAAAAGAAAAATTTTAAAATCATAAAAATATAAAGATATGTATCTCTGACATGTCTTCTGAAAATCGATAACATTTACGGCCTTAGAAATGTCATTTAATAATGATACGAGGCTGTAAATGAAGTTCGAGCAGAAGTTTCAAAAGCTTTCAAAACATGCCAAAATGGCTTGCTATTATTTCCGATAGTAACCCGGTCTTCATCTTAAAGGCAAGTATTTCAAAAAGAAAACTTAACCTCTCAACGAGAATTTATTCTCGGGCATAGTCTACTTTATGACCATGCAAAGGCTTGTGATTACTTTGCATTACAACCCGTGCTTCCTTTATTCCATAAGTGTACGTGTCAGTGCGCTTATGTGTCAAAATAAGAGAAATCTTTTTTTTTGGTGTTGATTTTCATAATACATTAATCATCTTTCAGATTCATCAAATCATCATTTTTTTCTAAGACAATTTTGATCCATCAAATAACGACTACAGCTCTTTCAATAGAAAGCGGGTCATTATTTGAGGGGGAGAAACTGTCAAAATCATCTTCTTCACAACTAATAATGTGTTAATCAGAAAAGGTTTTAATGATATCGGGTGAATAATCAAAGGGGAGTTAATTAAGTTTAACTCAATCGGGCTTTATTTGATATATGTTAAATCTTATAGGGGTATTAATGCAAAATGTGTGATCTTTTCTTGTTTACTAAACCTTAGGGACTAGTTTTGAAATTTAGGAAACTTTAGTTTGCCTTAGGAATAGTTTAAGACTTATTAAACCCCAGGGAGCATTTCCGTCAAAAACCCAAAATGATTCTTAAACAAAAACCCCCTTGCCTCGTTTCTTTTCACCACACGAACGTACACACACATAAACCTTTATCCCTCCATTGTTAACCTTCAAGAATTTGTTCTATCCTCGTTTTTTAAGCTAAAAGGTGCACATGTTAATGCTAATGCTTCTATAATTTGATTAAATCGTGACTATTCATTCGAAAAATGCTAAAAGTCAATTAAAATTGCATCAACTTGAAAAGTGTATGGAATCTGAAATTGTTTGATGGGTTTTGGTCCTATAGGGGTCTAGTTATTGTACCCATAACAGTTTTTTGATAAGGTTAACTATATCACATGTTTCGAATGAATCTTGATGTCGAAAATGGTAAAAAATTGGGCAAGAACTTGAAAATGTTCATGGGTTTGGGTTTAGAAGCATGATAATGAATGTTTGAGTGCATTTGAGTGTTATATAACATGATTGTATGATAAATCTTGAATATTGTAGGTTTTCGTGTTCATATGGCTCGAACTTGGCATAAATCAAGATTTTGTGTGGTTAATTCATGTTAAAAGATGTTAGAATGATTCCTAGATGCTATGTGATCAAGTTGTGATAGATATTATGGCCAAAAATGTGAAAAATGTTTGTGTAAAAACTTACATAGGCGAACTGTTATCCCATGAATTTAATCCATTACACAACACTAATCTTTACCAATATGCTAGAAAATAAGAAGAAAACTTAGAGAGAGAAAGTAGAGAGAGAAATAAGAGAGGAATCTTAGATTAGTGAATTGGTGGATTACAAGTGAATGAAAATGTAACCAACACCCTTCACCAAGTGTGGTGAAGGGATATTTATACCCATGCCTTGCTAGCTTGGCACTTGGGCTTTCTAAACGGGACGGGCTTGGTTTAACTTGGGCTTTGAGCCTAAAACATAGACAATATTAGATTACAATCCAAGCCCATTGAACCCGACTAGCCTATTACAATACAAGACCTAGTTTAACTTTCTCAGACCGATAACATTCTTGTTTGATTTAATATAATTAAGGCTAACAGTTACTACTGCTTGTACACAGTTAATGCTGCTGGTGTATAAGTTACTACTGCTTGTTAAGAGTTAATGCTGTTGGTACAAAGTTACAACTGCTAAAAGATTA
>BQNB010042049.1:13889-46380 GCA_026074375.1 Tanacetum coccineum | reverse complement strand
CAAATAAGCTCTAACCTAAACCTAATAAGCTAACAGAACCTAGAAACTGACCTAATAAGCAAGACTAAACCTAAATAAAGCAAATCTAGATAGCCAATAAGCTCAGATGAGCACATAAGCTATTTGGCTAAAACTAAGAACAAAACAGCCAAAAGGGGCACTTTCTAGCTTATTTTTAAGCTAGAAAACAGATTCTTATGGCTTAGTGGATTATACCACTAAAGAGCTTATGCAATAAGCTACAATAATCCACAAAGAAAAAGGAGTTTGAAATTCATTTAAGCTATGAAAAAGCTAAGTGAAAATGTTGATTATCACAGACAACAAAAACTTAGAAATTTTTAACTTTCTAAACTTCTACATTTAAGCCCAAAATAAGCTGATCAAACAGATCCTTATGGACTTGGGACCTTAAAATAGATCAAAATTAGACCTCAAAGAACACATAAAAACTTTAAAAAATCATTTTGAAATTCAGGTTAAGCAAGAAAAAGCAAATGAAAAAGCTGTTTTTCAAGATTTTCAATACTTAGTAAAATTTAACAGATTTCGACAAAAACAAAAACAACAAATGCAGGTTTAACAAGACTTGTTCTAACTTATTTTGAGACTCTAATAAACACAAAAACAACCTTGGAATACCACTTTTAAAGATCTAAACCTATAAGCTGATATGAAATATTTTAAACCCACAGATTCAAATGACAAGTATTTAAAACCTAAAGACTTAAGCCTAAACCTAAACTACTACTCAAAGCAGATTCAAACTCTTTAAAATGATTACCAAAAGTAAGATTGACCACCAAAATGGGTCAAACAGTACTAACTTGGGTTAGTGATGTTTGAACCAAACACTCCTTAAAAATTGCCTTTACCATTTTTAGCTTATAAAACACTGATTTAAGCCAAGATTTACAAATATCAGATCTTAAATAAGTTATAAAAGCATTTTTAAGCAATTTTCAATAAAGATTAAGCACTGGATAATGAGTAAATACAATAAGCAGAATCTTAAGCTATTTTACCTAGATTCTTAAGAAAACATGCACTAGTAAATTTTAAACTACAACCTAAGTATTTTAAGCACTAAACATCTATAATAAGCTATAATAAGCGAATACAAACAAGAAATAAGCACAATAAGCCATAAATAATCAGATTCAACTTTTCAAGCACTCAAATCAGCTTATAACCAACCTATAGCTTATCCACATAAGCACTAACCCATGGCCATCTATTATACACTATGCTCCAAGTGAAATTTTTGATAGATTCTTTGATTTTTTTTTTGGTAAAATATCTTTAAAATCTAACAAACTATGGTAAAAGCTTGTAAAATCCAAGAAACAGCTTAAGTAACAAGGAACGCAACTTTTAAGAGCTTATAAAACAGTTTTACAACATAAAATGCTTCAATCTTAAAACAGAATTTTTAACTTAAAACTTAAAAAATTTCATTAAACTTAAAAGAGTACAAGGCTTTTTAATAAAAGTACAATAAGCTAAAGACAAACTTAATTTAAGCTGAAAAGTAAAACTAGATTAAAACTACATGCCTCCTGGGCTTACAAAAGGGTCCTATTTATATAGAATTCTTCAAGTCTTGGGTTCTTCACTTGTGCTACTTCTGTGAGTGAGCCAGGAGGTGTGCTTGTTGTGTGAGTAAGTCCTAAAGTTCATCAAAGGCCTTCATTTTGAGTGCTCACCAAGTCCATCAATCATAGCCATCCATTCTTTATCTTCATTCCTTGACGAATGGTGTTGTTTAGGATTACCAAGGTGGAATTTTTTTTTATGAAGTGAGGTTGAGGTGGGGATGATGTTTTTGTCGTGGGGTTGCAGGGGGTGCAGGGAGGAAGACACAAATATGGTAAAAAAAGGCGCGAAGGTTTGAAGTGGTGGTTTGGTACTGTTTGGGTGATACAGGGTATAAGTTTTGGGAAGTGGCAACTTTGGTCCCTCAGTGTGATAGGTGTGTTTGCACCGTTAGTCCTTTTGGTGTAGATGTTTGGGGATTTAACAACTTCAGTCCCTGAAGTTGTATTGTTATGTTACAACCACAGTCCTTGTAGTGAAATAAGTTTATGGGTTGGTAGAAATGGCCCCTCAGGTTGTATAATGTTATAAGGTTTGGGCTTTTTGCTTTGTATAAATAGCTTAATGGGTTGACCCGGCCCATTAGATGGGTGCGGGTGGGCCCATTAAGTATTTCTTCGGTATCGGCTTTGTCTTTGACTTTTGACTTTGTCGGGGTTGACTTTGACTTCGACTTTTTGTCTTTTTCACGCTCTTTCCATTTTGTGCTCGGGTTTGTCGTTTTGGCTTCGTTTTTGTCCTTTTCTTAGATATCCGTTTCCTGCACAATACAAATGCAAAACACACAAATACAATGTATTTTTGGTATGTTTTTTGTCTTTTAAGCACGTTTTCCTAGGTAAATGGTATGTGTAATTAAGCACATACCATGCACTTATAATCCTGACATACAAAACCACATAATAAAATCACATGACTAAGTCGGTAAAAATATTCGAGTCATAGCCACCATCAATTGAGCTTCAGTTTTGATATTCACAAGATATGATACAATTTATTTTGTTTCAATATATCAAACTTACAATTTTAATATACGCCTGGATCAACCAAATTGTGTATGACAATAACAAAACACTTTACCATAGTTTGTGAGATTTTGTTATACGCCTGGATCTTACAATTTTAAAAGTTTGATAAAGGTGTTAAACAGACATGTGTCATGTCATTCGTACCTAGGTAAAGTGTTTTGTTATTGTTGTACCAAATATTTTTTTTATACACAATTTGCAATTGGATTGTATTGTTGTACCAAATTGTGTATAAAAAAAATATTCGGTAGAACAATAACAAAACACTTTACCTAGGTACGAATGACATGACACATGTCTGTTTAACACCTTTATCAAACTTTTCTATCTGGTGGCGAGCTTTATCTACAAACTAAAATATATACATGTCACAACTTTGTCGATGAGCATAAATAAACACTTATGATATTGATTTTTTATACCTCTTTTAATAATTATAACTTACACCCGTTAATAGATTGGTAATTCTATCTTCTATGCTAACACCATGTAATCCTATCGCATTAGAACTAAAAAGTTGACCACAACCTGCAAAAACATAAACCAAGATATGCATACACAAAATCAAAAAAATAACATAGTTTAATTAGGGTTTGAGAAAAGGAGGCGTACTTTTTTTTAATATGATAAGCACGTTAGCTTTGATCATAATGAGATAAAGTACGTGATGTGTTGGGATTTTTTGGATTATATCTTCCTAAATTCAGTTTCTAAATTATCTTTAAAAAATATAAATTATATATCGAATTGAAGATTTTGTAAATTAGGATTTCACATAAACCTTCCAAAATCTCTTACAACTTTTTCACAAACCTTATACATGTTAATTTGGAAATAAATATTTAAAAAAATTGGTTTTGGTCAAGTGGTTTGGGCTTACCTTGATATCCTTGAGGTCAAGGTTCGTACTTTTGGTATGTAGTGTAACACTTTTGCTCTTTTTGTGTTCTGAATATTTCATTAATAGTCCTTTGACTATTTGACTTTTGTCAGTTTATTCAGAGATACGTGATGATTTGAGTTTTATTGTGATTAATAATCCTTTTTGAAAGGTATTATTGTGTTATGTGTATTCTGGGTGGTTTGACTTGTGAATTTTGAGAAATGCCGAAAAACGAGTCTGACACGTCCGTTAATGTCCAAATTGAAATTTGAAGGGTTTAAAGTGTAAATATGGCAAGTGAATACTCTAAGTTAATGGAAAAAGTATTTTTAAGGTGAATAAAAATGCTTTTTAACTTTGGGGTAAATGTTACGGTTGAGTTTTACGTGCTTTTAAGTGATTTCGACACGAGAAGAAAGGCCCGGGACTCCCTTGGATCCCATGGCCGTTTATGGTTAGAAAGGGAGACAAGGGGGGTAAATTTTAGCTCCTTTGTCTAAGAGATGTACACATATATGCTTCCACTAGAATTATTTCCATCATAATCTATTCCATTTACAAAAAAATAAAAACACACACTTCTCTTGTGTGTGTGTATAGTTCGTCTGCCACCTACAACACACACACACACTCATAATTTTTAAATTTTGATCAAGAAAACATGAAGACATAAATATTTGGGGTTGATTCAAGTGTTTAGTTATTCATTTAAACAATGTTTGGGTTGTCCGGTTCGTGTCGAAATCTATAAATTTGAAGATTTTCTTGTAAGTTTTCAAATTTAAATTTTGTTTGTCCTTTTGGGTTTATTTTGATGCATAGATGTTAGTTGTACAAGTTGATCGTTGTGAAAATTGATTTTTGGAAGTAAAACAAAAGAAAATGGTGTGTTTGGTTCGTGTAATAAAAGAAAGAAAATGAGGGTTTTTGTAGTTTTGATGTTGTGGTCGTGATGGTTGAATAATATATGATGCTAGAATGCTTATTTTTAATAGTAGCTTGTATGGCTTATTCGGACTTATTTTTAAGCTATTTATTGGCTTATATGGGCTTATATGCCACGTGTACTTTCTCAAAATCACTAGGAAAGTGATTTTGATTATTTTGTGTTATGGCATATGTTGTGGACTATTTTTTAGGCTTATGATAGTAACCAAAAGTGATACGTAGCCTATTAGCTTATTTTAAAGCTTAATATACGTATTTTAGAGTTTATGGACTCACGGCCCAATAAGTCTATTTGAGCCGCGGCTTAACATGATGGCTTATTTTGGTCCGCATTATTTCTACATATAAGTATATACTTATATATGTAAATGGATCTTGATTTTGGACTTAAATAGTATTTTGGACTTATAAATGTCCTAATGGACCCTTGTTGAGCCTTGAGGCCCAATAAGCGATATTTGGTCATTTTGAGAGTCTTGGTGGACTTTTTGAAAGCGAAATGTATTTACGAAGTAATATTGATCGTTATTTTGGGGAAAACGTTTTGGTGAACGTTAAAGTTTGAGATTTTAAAATTTTGTCGAAAAGTGTCGAATTGTGAAAAGTGTTTGGAAATTAAGGTTTGAAACCTTGGAAAAACGTTGTAAACACGTACGGGTCATGTCAAAATTTCGTAAAAAGTTTATACTTAGAAATTTTACTTAAAACATGATTTTTGGTTTTTAATAATAAAATATTATTTTATTATTTTATTTAATTAATAAATTCCCTAAAAGACGAAAAAAATATAAGTTTTCTCGAAACTTTTCTAAGGTGTTTGTTGTGATTAAATGTGTCGTTTTCAATCAAGGAATGATTATTTTGAAGTGATTAAGGTGTACCGAATGGACTTGTCGAGATATATTTATAATTAATAATTATTAATATTTATTATATTACTTATCTATTTGCGCTAAATAGTATAAGTATGTATTATCAGAGAATGAGATTGATATGATTGTGAAGATAAGTTATCAACCATCACACCACTAAAACTATTTTGGGTAATTGTACAACGTGTCTAAACTCTATGCATCAAACATGAAGATTGTTTTGGAAGTGATTGATTAAAATGAGACATTAACTGGCCTAGGTCGTGTGCGGGCGTCGTTGCATTTGCTTGTGTAGTAGAAGTTGGTTGCTAAAGGCTTGCTTAAGGTGAGTTCTCGTAGCCCCACTTTTTACGGTTTTTCCTTTAGGGGAAAATGATACTCAAATGTGTTTTGAAATGTTTTGAATTGATCTGTGCGAAATGTGGTTTTGTTTTTGGGACAAGATATGTACTTATGACTGTTATGTGAATATTATGTGTTGATTTACTTGCATGTACTGTGTTTGGCATGGCAAGGTTCTGTGTGGTACGCCCTAATATAGTGCTCCAGCTGGTAGGCCCTTTAGGTGCGTTAGTGATTTGGGAGTTGCGACTCCGGATTTATTATTAGATGTTGAGATATGACTAGCGGGGATGCTATGTCTTGGATTGTTAGCATATATTCACTGTCATATAGCACTATTGTCCACTGTTGAAATATTGGCACAGCTTTTGGGTTTAAGGTCAAACCTACGAGCTCACCAACATTATTGTTGATGTTTTCGAGTATCATTTTCAGGTGAAGTGAAAGATGAGTAGTTTGGTGATTGATAGCAGACTTAGAAGTATCCCGTGTGGAATTTCGTTTGAAGTCTTGCTTGCTTGTTGTTTGATTTTAGTATTTGGAGATTTTGGATTAAGTTTGGTTATGGTCCCCTGCGAGGGCATATGAATAAATGTAAGAGATTTGTGGATTTTAGTTATGATTTGGGACATCACTTGAGTTTGTTCAAGGTTGATGGTCTTCATAGCACTTGGAGTTTATGCAATGTAGTTTTCTCTATTTTTGTACTTTGTGTTATGATTGATCATTATATTGCATTCCCGAGTTTCCGCCATTGTCGGGGGTGTGACAAGATGACACCTGCCACCACTGAAAGGAGGTGGGTCATTGGAAGAGGAACTGTCCTGTTTATCTTGCTGAGTTGTTGAAGAAAAAGAAGCAAGTTGGCACTGCCAGTTCTTCATGTATCTTCACAATAGAAATATTTGCTTTCCTTAATAAATCATGGGTGTATGACACTGGTTGTGGTACTCATATTTGAATTACAAAACAGGGGTTTAATGAAGCAAGAAAGCTAAAACAAAGAGCTCTCTATTTGTACGTGGGCAATGGTGTTCGTGCACAACTAGAAGCTATTGGAAGTTTTGACTCAGTTTTGCCTAATGGCCTTATGATTTGTTTAGATAATTGTCATTATGCACCTTCTATTACTAGAGGTGTTGTTTCAGTTCACCGTTTTGTAGAATATGGATTTGTCCAGTGTTTTACGGATCTTGGAATTTTAGTTTCTAAGAACAATGTTGTTTATTTTAATGCTATTCCCAGTAATGGTATTTATGAAATTGATTTGCATGATCTTGTACCAAATGTTAATTCTATTTATAATGTTAGCACTAAAAGAGCCAAACATAACTTGGACTCTACTTATCTATGGCACTGTCGTCTTGATCATATAAGCAAGAAACGTATTGAAAAGCTGCAAAAATAAGGGCTTTTAAAATCAACAGATGACGAGTCATTTGATCAACGCGTATCTTGTTTGTCGGGCAAGATGACAAGGAAATCGTTTCCACATCGTCCCGAAAGGGCGACTGATCTTCTTGGAATAATACATACTGATGTGTGTGGTCTACTTAGACATGTGTCAAGACAAGGTGCTAGCTACTTCATTACATTCCGGATGATTATAGTCATTATGGTTATGTTTATCTTCTTAAACATAAACATGAGGTCTTTGAAACATTCAAGGTGTTTAAGAATAAAGTGGAAAATCAACTCGGGAAGACAATCAAGGCTCTTCGACCAGATCAAGGTGGAGAATACATAAGCCAAGAGTTTAAAGATTATCTTAAAGCTTGTGGAATTGTCCAACAGCTTACTCCTCCATACACACCACAACACAATGGCGTGTCTGAAAGGAGAAATCGTACTTTGTTAGACATGGTTCGATCTATGATGAATCTTACAACTCTGCTGTAACACTCCTATTTTTACATATAGCAGCGGAAGCTAATCTGGGGTATTATTTCATAGTACAACAATCATAATCATAGAAAACGACTCAAAAGAGACGTTTTTGGAAAATTTTGTTATCATTCATTTATTCATCAGAGTTTTACAAAAGGACATGTCACAAAATATAAAAACATAAAGTTTGAATGATAACAATTTAGCCATCTTCAAGTCCATGCCACTTCGTGTCATGGTTGCTCAATTACTTGAGATAAACATGCTAAAAAGTCAACACAAAGGTTGAGTGAAATTAATAGGTTTATGATAAATAATGTGAATAGAAGTCATCATAGGCAGTGGGTTAGGTTGTTATATGCCCATAAGTGTAATAATTGCAATGAGTACAATTATTATAGAAAACAGTATTAATAGTGTATTATTGCGTCTAAGCTCATGGCACACAAACTGACTTGTGTATATATCAATAATGATATATATAATGATAATGGCCCCCGGTGTAGGTAATTGCCATATACCTATGAAATTCAAATATAGTGCGTTTGGTTACCTATCCGGCTAACACAAACGGGATTCGTCAATCCCGATAGGCCTATCCACAATATTCGCGTTCACTCGCAAGTGATTAATGGTCCATGATGGTGGGGTCTTTTGGCATATAGGGACTTAGACAACAGATGCAATAATATATCAGGAAAGCATACAGTTGGAAAACACTTGTATTCATGGTTTATAGCATGTATCCCCCTCGCGGGTTTATAAAACATTTAAAAGATTGAAATGCGAGGCTATGAACTCACCTTAACAGTACAGGGAAATCTGATTGATGGCAAAAGTATATGAAATGAAAGTAACGGCTTCATCACACAACCTGGGTAATATGTCAAGTCTTAGTTTGATTGGATATGTTTTATGTCATAAGATAAATTGAATACGGCGTATCTAACTTTATTAACCAATACAACGTATCTCATTAGCATACTGATAACGGTGTTCAGATAAATTTGAAAACTAAGGCGTATCGATCACCTGATATAACAGCATAAACAGATTCTTCGTATTTGATTTCCGAGCTTGATATATGTATTTTCTTTCTTCCGAGCCTATCCTACTGATTGTTTATCCTCTGTTTCAGGTAGTGCATGACAAGGAGTTTAACAAAGGAACAATTTACACCTTTCAAAAATCTAGAACGAGAATTTCTCTTATCTAGGAAGCTTTTCAGTACACACAAGTCTTTAACTAATCGATTTCACCCTTAATTGTCTATTTTCTGATCTAGAAGAACAATTCCGAAGAGAGAAGTTACAGAACAAATGACAGAAACCATGGAAGAGTACATGTGCAAGACCCGAGGTGACTATGGATCAGGTGTTACTTGGCCTAAAATCGATGCCAAAGATCACTTTGAACTAAAAGCAATTTCTCAAAGAACTACGTGACAACACCTTTAGCAGTTCAGATCATGAAGATGAGAACTAGCATATTGAAAAAGTTCTTGAGATTGTCGGTTTATTCCATATCCCTAATATAACTCAAGACCAAATAATGCTTCGAGCTTTCCCTATGTCCCTCACTAGAGCCGCGAGTCGTTGGCTAAGAAACAAACCATCTGGTTCAATTACAACTTGGGAAGATCTAAAGACGAAATTTCTAAGAAAGTATTGTCCACCTGCCTGAACTACTAAGAAATGGAGCAGATCAATAACTTTCAGCAAGAACCTAATGAAACTATTTACTAAGCATGGGAAAGATTCAAAGAACTATTGATGAAATGCCCTCAACACTACTTAACGGATATGCAGGAGGTGATCTTGTTTTATAATGGATTGGAAGTTCTTACTAGACAAATTATTGATTCCAAAGGTGCCATACCAACCAAGATAGCTACCGATGCAAAAATAGCCATCCAAGAGATGGCTAAATATTCTCAAAAATCGTACAATGGAACATCTAAGATAAGAAGTACTAAAACTTCTGATGGATTAGCTGCCATCCAAGCACAACTTAATAATCTTGGAAGAGAAATCAAGAAGGTTAATGAAAAGGTATATGCTGCTCAGGTGGGATGTGAGCTATATAAAGGACCCCACTACACCAAAGACTGTCCACTTAAAGAAGAAGGAAAAACCCTTAAAGAAGCATATTACACTTAGTTTGGTGTACCATTACCACAATGAGGACAATATAGAGCAGCAACTCCAGGATTCTACCAAAGAAATAATGCAAACCCTTCCTGTAGGATCCCGTAATCACTTCATAACATATATCATACACGAATTTGATCTAGAAAAGAGAAAGGAGGTGAGTTGTTTTAGAGAGAGAAAGAAGAGAGAGAGAGAGATGAGAGAATTTTGGAAAAAGGAAAAGATTTAGAATGAAAACAACTTACTCTTTTCTAAATAGAAAAGAGTTTATATACCCCGTCGCGTTAAATGACGCGCGGGATATTTAACTAGGACCCGGGCTCGGGTTTTGCTTGGGATTAAACCCGAAACATATACAATATTAGATTAACTATCGAGCCCGATTCCCGATATTATCCTATTACAACATTAACTAATTAAAGACCGAAGCTCCATCGTAGAGTGACCGAGCTTCCTTGTTTGACTCAATAAATTGAGGCTAACAATCTCCCCCGAAGTGAGGTCTTGAACACGGGAACGAGCTTCCTTTATTGACTCAATAAAATTGAGGCTAACAATCTCCCCCTGAATGTGAGTTCATTTGGATGTAACTCTCCTTCAGAGAGATCAGTGAGATTGCTTTTGTCGTTTAAGCTCGAGTGTTCTTGGTCTTTGTCTTCGTTGTAATCTTGTTCCTTCATGCTTTGCGATCGGCTAAGCCATCTTGCGATCTTGTGTCTTTGACCAACATGCTCATACTATTGCATTATCTTGAAAGCTTTATTTCAGAGTTTGCGGAAGTCTTTGTCTTTAAATCTTGAGCTTTCTAGATAGTATAGTCTCTCGATAGATTGAGAGCATTTGTTGAATGGATTAAGGGTAGCTGATTACCACCGTTTGACCTGCAGGTTTACGTTAGTGATAAACGAGAAAATTGATTTGAAAATCAATCGACGTGTCACTCGTTAAAGAGTTTTTGTAACACATCGAGAGTGTCATGTTTTTATCAAAATTCATCAACCGTCAATTCATTTACTGGACCAAATCGATATCCAGTTGTCACAAGTTTGATTCATATAGAATCTCGCAAGTCACCTACCAAGAGCTTGTTTGATGCTGGCTCAAGCAGGAATTCATCCCTTCATTGTATACCATAATACTAAAAGTATCACTCTGATGTTCTGGCAAATATCACAAGGATATTGCGTAGGACTCTTGTTAACAGCTTGTGAACTTGATGATGTTCAACAAGTGTTTGTAATGGAATGTGTCCTGACGAGATTTAGATTGATCTCTTGGCTCTAGACTCGATTAGTGCATTTTGGTTTTAGTACTCGGAGGCTGGAGCATATTGCCACCTATTCAATATCAATGATCTCGGAATGAGATGTCAATAGATAACGTGTGTATCTCCGTGACAAATGAGACAAGTTTCTTTTAAGAGAAACTCGAATGGCTGGGAAGGGTTGTGCATTGCATCACTGGGTCCATGATGTCGTTTTCAATGTCAGCAATCAACTTGTGATTCTGACAGCATATGTATTGACCCGGTTTCTGCCTTAAGTTGTGTGGAGGGCTTCTTTCTTTAGACCATTTATCCATACATTTCTTTTTCATTCTTCAACGCCTTCAATGCTTACCAGGACATCATTACTAACACCTTGTTGTGATTGTTCCAGTGTTAGCTCAATCTTAGTCGGCATTATTCCCATATACATTCATCTCCAATCATACCTAAGGACTGCTATTTCTAACTTTGGATTATCCTTGGGTAGATCCTCCGGTTCTGGTTGGATCATAGGATTGATTCCTAACCTAACCACCTTATGACTTCAGAATCGTCGTGAAATTAAGATGTTGTTGGGTATAAGATCGAACCATAAAACCTTTTCTTACTGTTCAGCACATTGAGTCGATTAGATCATATTTTAATTACATTTTCTCCCCTTATTTTAAATAATAAACACTTAGTTTTTGAAATACCTTGTGATTAAAATATGTCTTGAAAATTCTGTGGGAGAAAATATGGTCAGCATGAATGGTTTGGAACATTATGATAATGTTTTGAATACATAAGAATTGTCGTTGTTGATGTATCCAAGAACATTAAAACTTTGTTTTTCGAAAAACTCCCCTCAAAAATTAGGACCAATTAGAGAAATTGTTGTTCTTTTAAAACATTGTGACAGGGATGGAGTGTTTCTTGAACACACAATTTTGAAAGATTATGCATTTGTCATCGAGAAATTCTTGAAAAATTGTGTTTCTAATTTTTGAAAAAACCAGATGTTAGAGGACTTCTACTTCTAAACGGCAAGGGTAAGCGCACTGAAACGTTTTCATATCACTTTTTCTTGAGCTAAAACATTGAATGTCTTGTGAGAACAGCTCAAGACAAAAACGTAAATTTTTCTCTTTGGGAGATAAGTTATAAAACTTCCTTTTATTGAAAGTCCGGGTTATGTACTGCCATTTTGCACATTATGCCATCTAGAAAATTAGATAATGACATGTTTTGGAAACTATTTGACAAACTCTCGCTCGAACTTCATTTACACACCCGTGTCAATGTTATCGAAAATTTCTACGCTCCGTAAATGTTTATCGATTCCAAGAAGACATGTCGAGAAGTATCTTTTTAGGAAATTTATGATTTTCTTATTTTTGTATTTTCTTTTTTGAAGTTTTACTATTTTTGTTTTTTGCTTTTTCTCAATATTATATACATTGTGAATGTTTGATGATGATAAAAGGCAGACTCATTTGTCAGGACCTCCAGTTCCGCTGGAGTCAAAACATCGCATACAATCCTTCTGACAAGATACTTAAAACCGATCCTCAGGAAGGGCTTTCGTAAACATGTCAGCTAATTCGTATTCAGTTCTGACAAATATAGTCAATTATACCCATTTTCAACCTGTTCATTATGAATGATACCGAGTATGGATGTTTGTGCTTTGTCGTTCCACTGCTGAGAACTGTTGTACGGGGTTGCATGAGATTGCTATGGCGGACTGTGAGTCGCAATACAACGGTATTTTGTTGTAGTGACAGCACATATTCTTGAAGCTGTTTTGTCTCATCCACATTTCTTTGAGCACAACCTTGCAGTTAACGCCTTCGTACTCTGCCTCTGCTAAGATCATTGCTTTTTCTGCAGTTTTGTTTCTTTGACATCCAGCTATACCAGTTTATCACCAAAGGATCTGTATCCTCCAGAAGGTGCTTTGCGAGTATCAAGGATCCGGCCATGATCAGCGTCTGTAAAATTGCTGTTACGTTCAAAGCCAGATCCTTTGGATACCAGAGTCCCATGTTAATGGTACCCTTTAGGTATTTAAAGATTCTTTTAACCTCCTTGAGGTGCTTTTGTGTTGGTTCGAGCTTTTGTGATAACGTGACACAATAGCATTACTGCTTTGCACTATGTATGGTCTACTTGTGTATTTTTTTTTTTTTCCCCAAAATAAAAGTTTAACATGTGTGACCCGATTTTACTATAGATAATCAGATTGGTTACGGAGGTTCTCCACTCAATCTACATCTAGTTTGGGTTTTGTAGCCAATGGTTTTGTACCAATGGAGTGACATTGTCCATATTATTCTTTTTCAGAATTTCTATGCGTACTTGGCCTGATTTGATAAAATACCTTTGGGGACTGGTGGATCTTGAAACCTACACTACTCGAAGTCCTAAAAAGAATTTCATCATCCACAATTTAATGACATTTTCAAATCTCTGTGCATTAACTTTTCAAATCTTTTTGAATATTTAGGGTTTGTAGTAACCCAATAAATTTATTCATCTCGTAAAATATGCACAAGTTGAATATCCTCCCCGTATTTATCTTGATTAAAGTTGGCGTAATTGGTTACATTTAGTAAAGCTTTTGGGACATAGGGAAGTTTGAGAGTTCATCATGACAAGGCTCTTGGAGCTTGTTTAATCCATACAAAAGCTTTCCTTAGTAGGTAGACTTTGTCTGGTTATGATCTGGATCAAACGAACCCTTTGCTGAGCAACATAAACCTACTCCTTCAGTGAGTGGACCATTAAGAAATGTCGTTTTCACGTCCATCTCCCGGGTGGGGCCCCCCCCCCCCCCCCCGGGGATAGATGGAAATGACTGTTGTGCTGCGTAGGCAACAAAAAATCCGAATGCTTCCAAATATAAAAAGCGAGCAACTGGTTGCAAATGATTCTTCAAATTTAACCTTCTTCATGAGCATAACCTTTAGCACAAGTCGCGCTTTGTTCGCGATTACAGTCTGTCTTCATCCTTTTTGTTCTTCCATAAACACTTTAGCTTTATATCATCTTGCTAATTGGTTTGTCGACGATTGTTCCCAGACTTTTAGTCTGTCGATCTGATGAAGTTCATCCCCCCATGCATTTGCTTAGATCCTATGCAGAATCAGCCAATTGCCTCCTTAATGGTTCTTAGGTTCAACAATACTAACCGTGAGTTGCGAAATACACATTTCAGGTTCTGCTTGGCATGCTGTCGTTCTTCGTTTGTACTGGCATGGTTGGTATTTCTCGAACTTTGTTTAAGGATGTTCTCTGGTCCATCGGTAATCATGATTTTGTGGTTGAAATGAATACTCTTCGGTTAATATCATGTTGCGTGAGGAAGACTCAACAATTTCGTGTACATGTGTACAAAAAGGAGTGATAAATTCAGCTTCTTGATGAAATGATCGCATTCGGTGCTTGTTCATTGTTGTTTTCCTCAGCTGATCGTGTGTTGATTGTAATATTCTTCAAGTATAGGACTAAGAGAAATTTCTAAACCCTGATGTGACGGAATCTGTCTTCTATGCTGAAGTAACTACCTTTTGTCTTGGGGCCCAGGCGGTCAGAGTAGTCATAATTTTGACGCCTTATGTCTTGAGGACGAGCCTGTAGCGACATTTTCAACAAACATTCTTGTCGTTGTAGTGCTGATGGTCTGAACTGTTGTGAGCAGACCATTCATTCCACTGCATCATCAGAATTCAAAATTCCTTGAAGCACTGGTTTCTGAGATATCTTTCTTTTTAGCAACCAAAATTGAGTACTTCCTTTGTATAGGATTAAACGATTGTACCTGTACTTAAGCGAGTACTTGCATGACATTAAGAGCTTGTTCGCTTTAACATTGGTTAGGGATATCTGCATTTGAACCACTTGAGGGTTTCACTTTCAACCTTTGTTGTTTGAAAAATAAAAAAAAAAAAAAAAAAATTAACAAAAAATAAAATAAAAAAACTAAAATATAATAAACTTTATCGTAGGGGAGTGTTGTGATTGGTTGCGGCGCGGCGTGGTGTGTGAGTTCTATGCTTTTGGTTTCCTTTGGAGTTCTTTTGTTGTTCAGTGACTTTTGCGGTAGTCTGGATGGTAGGAGGATTCTGTATTGAGGATCGCTAATTTTCTTGCCGGGTATGTGTGTGGGTGATGTTGCCGTGGGTGGCTGTCATGTGGTGGGGGCGGATTGGCGTGTGGTACGCTGCGTGTCGTTTCCGTTCTTTGTGGAGTATCTTCTTACTTGTTGTCTAGTGTGGTGGTCGTTTCTAACAAGCCGAGCGTTTAGCTGATTAGAGGCGAATGTACTTTCTGTTGGAACACCATCTAAGACAACAGTCTTGAGGAATTCTACCCGAGGTGACACCTCTAAGACAAGATCTAGGCTTGTTGTTTTATCAATGCACAGTTGGTAGATCTTTTTGATGAAAACCTATGTCCTTTTTGGGATCTGTATTTTTGGTTTCGTTTGACCCTTATTTGCTCTACGGGTTTGTTTCGGTTTTGTTGTCTTATTGGATGGAACCTTAGACGCGAGTGGCTTCTTTTAGGGAATTTTTATTACTAATGACGTCATGATTGGCATTTAAGACACTTTTTGACAATGTGAAGCAAAACAAAGGTTTGGTGTCAGAAAATTTTACAGGATCCTAGAGTGTTCATGTGTCCTTTATTAGCTTACTCCATAGGTAGTGATTATGCACTATGTCGTTTGAGCTATATCCTAGATGAGATTCTTGCTGCATTATGTGATGAGGTTTTGCTGGGGAAGTTTCTCTTCCATTAGGCAAATGATGTGTAGTGACTGGTTTGGTCAAGTAGTTTGTTCACATCAACTTGGGTGGCAAAACCGTGATTTTGATAATTATAGGGGTCTTCAGAATTTTAAGATGTAGTCGGTTGTCTAAACAAGGTTTGGTGTTTTGTTCGTGGTTGTTCATAACGGTTTGCCCAGTGGGTGGGCTGTGCTTACGGAGAATGGTGGAAACTCTCTTGGGAAGGGAAGGGTGTGGGAATGGTTAAGCCTGGGGGTTCAGGAGGATTGGTAGATTTCCCAAGGAGGAGAGCGACTGATGAGCGTGACGTATGATCTGACTGGGGATGGTGTCAGGGGGGTGATCGGGGGGCAATGGTTATGGTGGGACTGGAGGGGGGGGGGTGGCGGCTTCGAGGGGACAGTGGAAGTGGTGGTTGATTTTTCTTGGTGCGGGGGTTGGCGGGGGCTCTATCTGGAGACTGGGAGGGGGTCTGGTATCACTGCTCCCTTTCTCTATAACCCACACGAGTTATTCTTAGCCCACACCTATGTTCCAATTCGATCTGTTTATTGTCCCCCCCCCCCCCCCCCTCTTCCCCAATTACATCGATGTCATTTTAACCTTGGCTTCATTACCTTTTCTTTCAAAAATTGACTTTGTTGTCCCTGATTGTAGAACATGGTTGTCCTTTGTAATTGTAGTTCAAGATTGATAACAATGTGATTCAGGAGTTTTCAAAATATTTTTGAAGCTGGGCGGTCTTTTTTAGAACAAACATTTTAGACTCGAGTAATGGATCTGTGAGTTGAGGTGTCATGTTATCGTTATTTAGCAGGTAAAGGAGTATGTCATGACATTGTTAAGCATTCTCGTCACCTTCTCCTTTATTATTGGATTAGGTTGCCTCAGTATGCTGTTGTCCTGTAGCAGATACCATTATCATCTGCAGTAGTCGTTTGTACCTCAGCAATTGGCTCGTCATATATATGGTATGATATCTGCATAATCTAATGTGCATAATTCCCTGATCTGCTGCTTGTATCCCGCTCTTTTGATTCTGTCCATTGCTCTTTCAATGATAACTTAAATTGCATCCAATGCTTTAATCGAATAACATTTTTTTTCCTCTGTCGTCGCGCCATCAGTCTTTATTTCTCACTGCTGTACTACTACATTTTTTGCAGCGCTCTTTTCTCAATCGACTTTTTATCATAATCTCAGTTTTGGATCTAGTGTATTACGGAATTAGGGAATATCGGGTCGAGTGTATTCTAGAAAGTAAGTTTTCGTGTCATGTACATATATTCATCATTCAATAATTTATCTTTGACTTGTTTGAACAATCTGAAATGTGTTCTCGAGAACTTAAAAGAGGCCATGGATCCACAATCTCTTGAAATTAGTTGTTATCTAGTTGCTTTTGAAGTTTGTTAACATGTTCTTGGTACATCGTGCCTGTGAAAGTCTTAGATCTTGACAAAAAAGTGTCGTAAATGCGCGTTTAATCCATCACGGTTCGACTTCCTATTTATGTCGTTGTTTAAAAGAGCTTGAGGTGGTGAATGGTCGTTGAAAGATACCATTGCAACTTTCTTTTGAATTTGTCTTGTATTAGTTGCATTTGTTGTATTTCTGAATTGAACTCGTAGATATGGTATTCTTTATCTCCATTTTATGGAGTTAAGTAAAGTTGTAGGATCTAAGTGGATATGATGTAATTGAAATTGTGATTGAAGTTGTGGTTGTAGAATGCAATTCACCAGTTCACGGGATTTTACTCGTCATATGTCAAAAACCGATAATGAATTAACGGATTTTACAAGATCAACTAGTAACCGTGATATGATTTGTTTCGGAATCAGGGCAATAGTGTATTTAATTGTCTAAAAATAAACAGATAATTTTCTGGCTAGGGTTTAAAAGCTGTTTTTTTTAAATTAGACTCACCAACAATGAAACGGGCCTAAAAATACAGATGGTCCGTGAGCTAGAACAAAACAAGTGAACACAAATTCCAAAAAAACTGAAAAAATGTCAATAAATATAGTAAAACGATGGTTTTGGCCTCGAAAAACCTTAACCAACTAAATCGGTGGGTTATATGTATCCGTCTCGTTTTCTCTTCGGATTTGAGAGGTACGGGCTGATGAAAGCGGACTTACGCGATACAAAATGTTTTGGCTGTTTTACTGAAACACTTTTCTCAGCACAAATAAGTCTTAGTAATCCGCTGAGCCATTTAGTAACTCGCTGTTTGTTAACTCACGTTTAGCTAACTCGACGTTTAGCAACTCGCCGTTAGAAATCGCCGTGAGCAACTCGCCGTTAGCAACTCGATATGTAGGTCAACAATCGCTGTTGACCTAGTCAAAACCGCCGCCTGACAACTTCCTTAAAACGTGGATCTTGTCAAACCGCCACGAAGAATGCCAAGTACGAATTTTGCAATTTTTTTACTAAATGAGCTTATTATCCACGAACAAAGGCTTGAACATACAATATTAAGTGTGTATATCAAGATTAGACACACATAAACTCGTATTTCCTTGTGAATCGTCCAATATGTGCAACCCCCTCTCGAATGAACACACAATAAAAATTCGATCCTGATATCTTCGTTTTTGATCTTGAGCTATGGTGGATCACTTGTAGGGTAACAATGCTTCTTATTAGCATGTATAACACTGAGATACACCAAGATTAATAACCAATTAAGCCCCAAATAAGCTTTTTGAGCCAGTGGGTTTTTAGATCAAATAATAAGCACGAAATTTGCTAATCAGCACAAGGAATCATAACTCAATCCACCCTTTGAAGTCTGATGCAATTGTTCACTTTTAGGATCATGTATTCACTTCATAACATATAACATAACGAATCGAAATAGAAAGAGAAAGAGAGTGATGTTGAACATTTCAGAGAGAGAATGAGGAGAAAGAATTGGAGAGAATGAGGTGAGTGGTGGAAAATGAATTCCTTTTAGAAAATGAACAACTTACTTTTTCTAAAGAAGAAAAAGCTTATATACCCCGTCACGTTAAAGGTACGCGCGGGATATTTAACTAGGACCCAGGCTCGGGTTTTGCTTGGGATTAAACCCGAAACATATACAATATTAGATTCACTATCGAGCCCGATTCCCGATAATATCCTATTACAACGTTAACTAATTAGAGACCGAAGCTCCATTGTTAGAGTGACGAGCTTCCTTGTTCGACTCCAATTAAATTGAAGGCTAACAAGTTTTTAATCTTATCAAGCATTGACTATGATTAAATCTTTCTTTTCTTCAGCATTAATTATATAAAGATAATATTGTCATAAAGGACACCTATTTCAAAAACTCTTTTTCTTGAACCTGACATATGGCGAATTAAGAATCATAACTCTTTCCTTAATGATTATCTTGCGAGGACGATGTGTAATCAAAAGGGTTATGAGTCTATATTTGTAATATGACAATTAATTTTTATCTCTTTTCTTTATGATTACCTATTGCGAGGACGGTGTGTAATCAAAAGGTTATGAGTTTTAAATAATCTTTATAAAGTATACAAGATAATAGAATCCAAGTGTGGATTGGATCATGCATCTAGGAGCTGAGATCTTAAGTTTAATCACAATATATTTTTGATTTTTAATTAAGATAACTTGAAGTTTACACTGGCATCAAGTGGTTCTTTAGTGTACTATGTTATTTTCCTTAAAATTCATATGTTGTCTAACATATTGAAGGCATCATTCCATTTAAGCTAGATTTTAATCCTTAAGATTAGAATGTGATTTCGCTTGGAAATTTAGGAAATAAAACAAACAACTTTGGAATGAATGTTTATTGTAATAAGCATATGCGGAAATTAAGTCCAACAAAATGCAATACATCATTGAAGCAAGTCTTAAATGATATATTTCACCTGAGATAATTTAATACATGGATGGAAACCTTGTGTTTTAATAAAGGATTCTTTCATGTTATATCTTATTATTGTGTATGAGACTTGTTGTTATTTTGAACAAGAGCAAGGATGAGCTATATGCAACAAATATCTAATTGAGTGTGATTTTAGATTTTGACTGTTAAATAAATGTTTATCGAATTATACAATGTCTTAATGTTTTTTGTTTACCATGATGTAGTGAATATTATCAATTCTAGTTGATAGTAGGATTTTACTCATTATGTTAAATCTACTTAATAGATTTTTGCTCAGCTTAAGAGCATTGTCTTGCCAACTACACATTAAAAGAATGAGAATTATGTCATTATATGAAAACTTGTAAAGATGATTGTCTGAGATAGGTATATTGTTGACTTCAAAATACCTCATAAAGGTACTGTCACATTTCCATACTATGATTCTTGCAATAGTATGCAAATATATATACGACACTCATCATATCCTTCACAAATTTGTGAATTTGAAACAAGTATTCGGAAAGTTGACTCGGATAACTATTTAGTTGTCTTGTAAAGAAAAAGTTGAGAATGTTAGATACATTGGACTTCAATTTGCTAATTAGTTTCATGCATATCTGTTTTAGTATTTGGATATAATTGGGATGTAAGACAATTTTTACTTTCTGATGAATGAAGATACGAGGTATTTGTCATTCATACATATAATAATTGTTATCCTATATTTGCATGTTTAATCCATGAATGATTTATCATTCTAAATATGTCCATTGTTAGTTAATAGTATGGGAGTATTGTTACATAATGAAAATGTGAGTGTTGGTTATATTCTTTTGATATATGGATGGTTCCACCTAAAAACTCATATGTTGTTCACAAGGCGATGGCTTATTGGACACCCCAACCTTCCGGAATATTACTTTGGATCTTAGTCATGAGTAGAATATCAAAAAATGGTTAGTTAAGTCATCCTTAGACTTGAGAATACAAACAAGTTCTGGTATGTGTGGATATCACTTTTAATTCTAGTCAGTTGCTAACCCTGGAAAATGGTAGTCTATAAAAGGCTATTATTAGAATGTGATGTGAAGCAGCAATTCCTAACACTTGTATTCAACAAAGAATTTGTTCCTCCACTTGATGTGCAGTATGATACCATTAGCGCCTCTCTATAATTAATCAGATAATTGCATGGCCGTGCCCAAAGGGTAATGCAAGATGATTCTTGATTACATTTGGTATATCTGTATTAAGTTCTATAACGAGAATCTAAATGGTTAAACTATATGAAATGAGTTAGGATCCATATCCATGGTTTAACGGTATTTGAACAAAGGGATGATTATAGCAAGAGATAAAATAACCATGCTACTGAGAATGTTTATGAAACTTGATCTCAGACATTTCTAGTTTTAAAAATGAATGTGAGTGTTGCTAGACGTTTCCGTCGTTAGTATATGGGCAGTCTGCTACTCCAACTCCCAAGTGGGAGCTGTTAGATTATGGTAGTTGGATGCGCACACATACGACTAGAAGTGTGTGAGCCTATTGGGGACACACATGTTAAACATTTAGAGTACGTTTAAATACTTTACGAAATGCTTTCTATGTAAACCATTTGGACCAAAACTATTTAGACAAGAATCCTATGGTGTCCTAACTAGCTAGCCAGCCATATGGATCATTCTAGAGGGAGTCTAGATGCGTTGAACCTAGGTGATAAGGAGGAGGGCGTTTGTGATAAAGCTTGGAGTTAAGATAAGACTTAAACTTCAAGTCTTTTAGTCTTATCTAAAGAATGGTTTGGTGGCTTTATAAACCCTCAACCTCCTTTTCATTCGTGTGTGATATCATATCTAACAACACACAAATACTCCTCTCTTTTCCCCTTAATTAAATCAGATGACATATAAAACCCTAATAAGGTTTTACTTGATTTTCGATTCTTTCTATAAACCCTCTTATCATTTTCGGTTGATTCTTTTAGGGTTAATCTATCTGAGATTCGAACCCAGGTCAGTTCCAGGGGGTTTATTATTTAGGTTTACTTATTGTCAAGGCGTGAAAATAGAAAGATTCGATCTAGGGTTTGTTTTGGTGTATTTCGGTTGTGACTGCCCTAATTCGGTTACAACCGAATTCGGTTAAACCCTAATCCCCTTTTCCAAATTTTGGTTAATATTCCAAAAGTGGGTTTTGGTGATCGTTTTTTAGTTGGCTTGATATACAAAGGTTGTATTGGGATACACGTGAAGTAGGACTAGCATCCAAGCGTGCTTGTTAGACGTGTTTGTGTGAGCAACCATAAAGGTGGAAACTTATCCACTAAGTTTCATTTGCTGTTGACTTCAAGGGTTATTTTACTTGTTTACCCTTATGTTTATTTATTGTGTGTTAATCATATGCATCTTACTTGACCCATATCCAATGCGTACTCGTGGTTGTTAATGGTTAACAGTTTATCAAATTCCAATAGGTGTCACCACTCTCACCTCTTTCTTTTTCTTGTGTCACGCGTAATGGGGAGATGTTTTAACGGTGGCGGCTCGTGAAGGTAAGGATACGAGTAATGGCTCACCCTCCATTGCATCCAACCTAATAATAATATTTAGACTAAACACAGTAGGAAGCAACTCTTAAAACTTAAAACAATCCTGACACGCTCACGCATTGTAGCAACGTTGGTAGAGTCGTGAAAAACGAGACAACAAACCAATGCATTCCCAACGTCGCAACATACAATATATAACAGGGTCTTGCTTCCTGCAACACCATGAGCATGAGCCGCGTCGCGCTATACTCATTGAACTCTTAGACCACATTTTCTTGGTGTATGACTCCACTTGGTAGCTTCCATTGTGTTAACATTCTCGATGTTTGGCTTGATGACTTGATCTAGATTGTTAGGAGCTAAAGACAATAAAATTCCGTATCGCATCCACCATTTGTGAAACGGATCAATTGTTGCGCTCATGCTACGCATAGTAAGTAGTTGCCGCCAGAACAGTACGACCCACAACACACTTATAATAGTATTACAATGAGAATTAGGTCTATGTTCCGAAATGTACATTTTGATAATTTTACAACATAAACATATCAAATGGTTACGAATCTTGTTTTATGACAACATTTATAACTCTATCTAAGCAAAGCACACGACATCCTATTGCTAATTCTATCAGACTACGACAGTCTAAACATAAACCTTTTGGGAAAATCATCTACAACAATGGCTACGTGCACCATTAAAGTATCGTCCACCAGAGCGGATAATTCGTATACTTCCAGTTACAATAACTTAAGGTGATTACATGTCAAGAAGGTGACATCTTGATTTACAATAAGATCAGCATCCACATGCAAACTGAGCCTTCTGGCATTCTGTATATCGACTCACAAGCTCTCGTGTAGCCAAGAGTCGAGCCGCTAATTCATTGTCTGCTTCTTGAAGCATCTATCAAATCTACAAAAGCAAAAATTTGTTAACATTAGAAGGGTTGATGAAACAAACTTGAACATGTATCCACAAGTCACAGTCCTCATATATTAGTTATGCAGAGAAGTGCAAATGTCGACCCACTTATATCTATATGTGTGGATTTCGGATGTCATCCGAAAAAGTATTCAAATGCATTAAACCTTCTGAACCATCATACTAAAAAGTTAAGGGTATCATTATCTGTAACCATATCATACATATTTTTGGTTACAGCTCAAAAAGATTTGCTTGTGGGTCAGTTCAACCCGAGCTGCTGGCCTGTTAGTCTAGTACCAAAAAGTAGTAATCTTTTACTTGCTTTGACCCGTTCCCCAACCCATCTGACCCTCAGATTTTGCCACCCTTCCACAAGTTCCATCAGCTTATTTCCGTTCAATTTTTTTCAGACACGAAAAAGGGCTTCTCAATTACGACTTGAACATGTATCGATAGAGTCCACAGCCCTCAAATATTAGTTATGCAGAGAAGTGCAATTGTCGACCCACTTATATCTATATGTCATATGTGTGGATTTCGGTTGTCACAGGTTGTAAATGTATTTACAGTTGTAACTTGATCCTTTCTGACCATCTGAATATATCATAATAAACTCGGTCTCCACCCAGATCGTTTCCCATGACTCCTGCTGCTACTTTTATAATATCTTCTATTAACGTGAAATTTCCCATCATATCAACATGATTTTAACTTTGTGTCCCTCTTCCTTCCAACAATGTTAGAGAGTGGGCAATGATTGTATTCTCTTACATACGTTTTAATTCTCGAAGGATTAAATCGTGTTTTTCCCCTCCAACCTTTTGCACACATATAGCCTGCACTTAATACAGGAACCATTTCATCTCCATCAATGGAATACTCATCGGCCCATAAAAAACCTTGATCCGTTTTCCAACGCTCTGCTGAGGTGATCGAATCGCAATGGAATATAGGCCCCGTCGGCGGCTAGACTGGACTTATAAACGTATGATCTTTCGGTGGGTAAACCAACTCCATACATAGAAAAGATTTCCATATATGGGGCGTTTGGTAGTCTGAAAAGACATCAAAGAAAATATAAATTAGAAATACACTTTTTGACCTATTTTGACCCGTTACTTAACTCGAAACAGCATAGAGGTAAATGTAATGTCAAACCTCGTTTCTAAGGGATTTGACAAGTACTTATGATGTTCGTACTTTTTATCATCTAAATTATCTGCTATTCCATAAGAATAATGAGCACCACCGCGTTTCATCATCCTTGGAGCCACAAATTGCAGAAGTTCCAAAACAGAATCAACAGTAAAATCTTTATAATATGCAACAGCTATGAACCCGAAAACGATTCCCATTTCCATGATTCATTTCCAATACATACCGTTTCATCTCCATCAACAGAATACACACCGGCTCTTAAACAACCTTGATCGTTTCCACCCTCTGCTGAGGTGTCGATCCGGAATGGAATATAGCGATCAGCAGCTGGACTGGACTTATAAACATATGATCTTTTGGTAGGTAAACCAACTATATACATAGAAATGATTTCCATATTGGGGGGGTTTGGTAATCTGAAAAGACATCAAAGAAAATATAAATTAGAAACACACTTTTTGATCCATTTTGACCCATTTTGACCCGTTACTTAACTCGAAACAGATAGAGGTAAATGTAATGTCGGACCTCGTTTCTAAGGGATTTGACCAGTACTTATAATGTTCGTACTTTTTATCATCTAAATTATCTGCTATCCCGTAAGAATATTGAGCACCACCATGTTTCATCATCCTTGGAGCCACAAATTGCAGAAGTTCCAAAACAGAATCAACAGTAAAAGCTTTTTATAATCTGCAACAGCTTTGATACCCACAATTCCCATTTAATGGTATTCATTCCAAATATATCCAAATCAAGAACATCGGGTGCAACAGCTCTGCATAGAGTGTATGAAAAAAATTTAGGAACTATGACCGGCATATCTACATTTAGAACTTGTATATTATACAGTTTATGGGGTGTTTGGATATGCGCTTTGGAAGGGAGTGTGTCATATTTTATAATTCGAACAAGATAATCATCTGTAATAGTACAGGTCATGGAAGATAGTGTTTGAATGTACTTCTACAGTTTAAAGTTTTAAACTCGCGGTAAAGTTATAACATGCGTCCCGTAATAAGGAAATTCTGATAATTTTGAGAAATAGAGCGGCATTCTGTAAAATGGGCGTAAAAGTCTATCAAGATACATTTAAACGAGTAAAAAGACAAGTTTAATTTACCCTTAAACATACAGATTTGTTGCGGCCACTATGAACAATATAAAAAACTGAGTATTTGACCCTTGAATAACCATCTCAGAAGTCGGAAGCAAAATTTGTTTATCCAAACGTTGAAAACTGATTATTGCCACATCAAGTCGCAACACTATTGATCAAAAGTTCAAAACAATATAACAATACCTTGCAACAGCAATATCCTTAGCTTCAGCAGAAAAAAGCCCTGCAACACTTTTCGGAAGCACCAAAAAAGGACCACCTATATTAGTCACAGCTTTTATATGTTCAGCACACCAATCCGCTCCACCTCCGCCACCCATTGGAGCAGGTGCTTCGACCCATTTCATAAAATGCAAGAAATACAGAATACCCATAGAATGCAGAATTACAACAACTTTTTCACCCCTTGTGGCTACCATGAGTTCTATATTGTTCTTCATTCTGCTTAAACTTTGATCTCGTACCTAGTTATCATAATTTGCCGAATCATCAAAACCATTTACAAAAGTAAGTGCCTCCATTTTGTGATTTGAGCATACCTAGGTATTCTGAAATGAGAGCCGCCAATCATAAGCAGCCATATACATGTTTTTCTCCTCGTATCCGATGCGCGCCAATGTAATCAGCTGCCACTGGTCCAGATACAGGCCTCACCCTTATTTCAGGAAGATCTAGCCCAGTTTCATTATCTAGCGACATATGCTCAATCCAGCACAAGGGCCTACATGTAATAAATTCTACTTTAATGCCATCAAATAATCTCAAAGTTTTAGGCAGGAATGCAGGATATACAAAAATGCAGCTTTACTGTCACTTCCTTGTTTACTGTTGCAACTTATTTGAGGACCCAACGATGCCTCAAAAACCTATAACTTATATGCCTTAAAACCTAATGTACAAAACTTTGACTGCACCATGATATATTATGCTCATCATTGAGCTTCTTGGTTCTAAATATGAGTTCTCACTTCTCGCGGTTTAATCAGTCTTCCAGTGTTTTATATACATAATCAAACATTTAGAGGTTGATTTATCCTAGTAATCACATGTTAATTCTACCTTTGATCATTTGATAGAACTGAATACTAAATTCACTCATAGCTGATTGTGCAGAACAATTGTGACAAACTGTAATGGCTAGCTATTTTTGCGACAATCTCATCTTATATAAATGTAACAACCTACATTCACAAATATATTCAAATTTCCAGGGCAAACAGGCGAATACACTTGTTTTTTGAGTGATCAAATTACAGTGACTTCATATATGCATACATAAACATTGAAGACATATGATACGGTAATGGTATGAGAAAAGGAAATAGCACATGGATATAAGCTTAACACACTAATGACCAGCAATCTATCACCGCATAACTATAGATTAGTAACTAATGTCAGCTGCTTCAATTCACACAATTAATCAGTTAGGCTGTTTTCTAAATCTGATGCAATAAATAATGCACTTAGACGTCTGACTGGACAATCATACAATAAACAAACGGTTTTCACCTAAATACGCAGATAACAGAGATGAACACGTGAATCAAAAGTATATTTCAAAAAATATGTATAAGCTGCATAAACTACGTGCAAGAACTTCACCTATATTGAAGAACAGCATATTATACGCACGATAACCTCATCAGTATTTTAAGTCTAGTAGCTTTGATAGTAACATACAATAGTATGTACGGAAACAACAGGACATTAACAAACTGCAAGGCTCATCAAAATCTATCGAGGCCACCCAAAATTATGTACAACAATTTCATCTATACTGAAGAACAACATAGTTTAAGCATGTTAACATTTTCAATGATCAAAGCCTAGTAGCTTTAATAACAACATACCTATGCACGGAAACAACATAACATTAACAAATCATGTGTGAGACGCAAAAGCGTATCCCCTCAATATCTATTACAATTGTACCATAACGTGCATCAGTTTCACCTATATCAAGCAACAACATCGTCAATGATTATTTAATTCTAGTAGCTTTAAAAAAATCAGTTCAACCTACTCATCGTGTTCAAGCTTAAGCTCTAAATTTAAATCAATCGCCTACAGTTTCATAACAAACAACACAACATCAACAAATCTCGTGCTAGACGCAAAAGCGTATTTCTGCAAAATCCACTATAAATGTAAAATATATTAAACAGCAACATACTATACGCACATTCACATCATTAATGATCTACCTCTATTGCATTTATAAACTCATTTTAGCCCTAAATCTACACCAATTCCTTAAAACTTCACACACAAAAACTTAGAAACTTATAATACAGTAACTAACAAACAGATCTAACTAATTCAAAAAGAAACGATGTTATACTTGCTATTCAAAAATTTATAACAAATTTACTTTGTAAGGTGCAAGTTTCACCTTATATCAAACAACAACATACTAAACGCACGTTAACATCATCAACAATCTAAATCCAGTAGCTTTAAGAATTCATTTCAAAAGATTCATCATGTTCAAACCTAAGCCCCGAATCTACATAAATCTTATATAGAACTTCTCATTCATTTCAATTCATTGATGCATACAATTTTAGAATCCTACCTACACAAAATCAGATCAAAAGATGCATATACACCTCTACTAACCAATCCTTAAACATATCATTTACCCGCTACCAAAACCCCAAAATTGGGCCCCACCCAAAATTGGGGTTTCTTATACTCATATACCCGAACACAATCCGGTCGCCATTGTTTCTTTAATCAAATCCCTAAACATATCACTTGTCCGCCTTACAAACCCTCACCTAAAACTTATCAAAGCTTTTGAAAACACCAATATTTCCCTTCTTATCGACGTGCCAAAACACGTGGTTTTGGAGGTCGCAGATGAGACTACTGAGGGTTACGATTGGATTATCAGCCACATCGTTGAGACTCATCATAATGTAGATATTAGTTGCATTTCGATGGGAAATGACATGTATCAAGCTGGAAGCATCATTTCCGATCGAAATGCAGCTAATATCTACTTTATGATGAGTGTCAACGATGTGACTGATAATCCAATAGTAACTCTCAGTAGTCTCATCGACCTCCAAAACCACGTGTTTTGGCACATCGATAAGAAGGGAAATATTGGTGTTTTAAAAGCTTTGATAAGTTTTAGGTGAGGGTTTGTAAGGCGGACAAGTGATATGTTTAGGGATTTGATTAAGGAAACAATGGCGCCTGGATTGTGTTCCGGTATATGAGTGTAAGAAACCCCAATTATTGGGTGGTCCCAATTTTGGGGTTTTGGTAGCGGGTCTGTTGCAAAAGCTGTTATTTAGACGGCGGCCAAGCAGCAGCAGATAGGTTTCATGACGGCGGAAATGGTTGTGTTTACAAAAGTTGTTCTTTCTTTGGCAAGTTAGAGGAGATGGGGTTTTTTTACTACGTTTTTTAATAGATAATTTATAAAACTTATAGTATTTAGATAAATGAAAAAAAATTAATTATCAACCGATACTTGACCTTATTTAATATTCGGGTTGAGGTTGAGTAAAAGTTGCTCATGCATTGGGTCAAAACAGCAGCAGTAGCCAAGCAAGGCGGCGATAAACAACTTCATGATGACGGCGGAGATTGATGGTTGTGTTTACAAAAGTTCTTTTTCCTTAGCTTTACAAGTTAGAGGTACGGTCGTGAAAATTAACTACTTCAGAATTTTTACACTTTTTTATAATAGATAAGTTACAAAATTTATATTTAAATAAATGAAAAAAATTATTCGGTTTTATCGGATCAATCCGAACACGAGTTACAAAGATTGTTAACCGATACCCGATCATATTTAGTATTCGGGTTGAGGGTTGAGTTAAAGTTGTTGGTCGTGCATTGGGTCAAAATCAAACCAAACTGAAAATCGATTTTGAGGAAAATCATAAACCGAGAACCGGTAAATCGAGCCAAATCAAAACATAACCGGTTCAGTTCACAAAACCGGTAATCGTACCGAGTAACGTCGATTTGGTTTCTGATGAATCGGTTTGGTGGTTCAGTTTGGTTTTTTGTCTATTTTGCTCAACCCTAGTTAAGGCGATGATCAGTCAAAATGAGATTAAAAAAAATAAGCTTATGAAACATAAGTCACAAAATCAACTAACATTGTGTTCTCGAGTATCATTTAAGGGAAGGAAAATAAAGAAAATGAAATGAAACAAAAAAGATTGTGTTCTCGAATATCACTTTTTTTTTAAACGGCAACCAACTATCTCACACTATATCAACCAAAAATCTATCTCACATGTCCTAAGTATGACATGGACCTACGACCATTGTATTGGGAAGCTTTACACACAACATGGAATACTATTATGACACAAACCCTTTGGTGTTCTCGAGTAATAGTAATGTAGTTGATCTTGAAAGGAAAATATTTCCTCCTAATATTAGGCTGGAAATCTTTACTTCCAAACCCTTTTTTTAATGAAAAAACTCTAAACACACAGTTTAAGTCATTAAACTACTATATAAAACCAACTGGGCTAGCTCAGTTGGTCACCAATATTCCTTAGGGGTTTGGGGATGTGATGTTTAGCTAGGGGAGGTCTCGAGTTCGAGTTCCACCCGGGACTTTTACCCCTTCAGGCGGAATAGGAGGAAGTACAGGCGGGTTCAGGGTACAACATACTGCCCAATTGAATGTCACTGCTGGACCTGAACCACTAACAACTAACAAGTCGTTCTAAAAAAAACTATATAAGCTTAAGAAACACCCCTTAAATTTGTTATTATCGTAAAATGACAAAAAGAGGACAAATATTTATTCATAACATATATGAATAACGATAGGTTTGATGGTCACCAAACTAATCCATTTCACGTCAACTACGCGCCGTTACATCACCATTCAGTAAACCGCCAAACACATTATTGGCTCACCGCCAAACCTTAATAAGTTTTAGGCTGAAAATTTAACTATGTTGTCGCATTTTCGAATGTTATGTAGCTAACTTTTTTTCATTTCTCTATTATAACACAGTTTTGAATTCGAACATTTGTGTATATTTATGATCATTTTACCGGCATGCATAATTATGTGTGTATATGTACGTATCCGTCACATGAAAAGAGGACTAAACAAAGTACAAAGCAACTCGTAAAACTTAAAACAGTTCTGACACGCCCACCCATCGTAGCAACTTTGGTTGAGCCGCGAAAAACGAAACAGCAAACCAATGGATTCCCCACGTCGCGGCATACGTTACAATGCCTTGCTTCCCGCGACACCATGGACACGAGCAGCATCGCGCCTATACTGATTGGACTTTTAGACTACATTTTCTTGGTGTATGACCCACTTGGTGACTTCCATTGGGTTGGCATTCCATTGTCAGGAGTTACAGGTGTACAATTCCATATCGTATCCACCATTTGTGAAACGGATCAATCGATTGTTGCGCTTTTGCCACACATAATAAGTAGTTGGCGATAGAACAATACGACCCACAACACAGTTATAGTAGTTTTACAATGAGAATTAGGTCTATGTTCCGGAATGTACATTATGATAATTTTACAACATAATCATCTACAAAAATGGCTGCGTGCACTACATTGAAGTATCATCCACAAGAGCGGATAATTCGTATACTTTCGGTTACAAAAACTTAAGGTGATAACATGTCATGAAGTGGGAGACACCTTCATTTCCAATAAGATCAGCATCCACATTCAAACCGAGCCTTCCGGCATTCAGTATATTGACTCACAAGCTCTCGTGTAGCCAAGAGTCGAGCCGCTAATTCGTTGTCCGCTTCTTGAAGCATCTATCATATCTACAAAGGCACATTTGTTAACATTAAAAGGGCATGGGAGAACTTTCTAATGATACTATGTGGTTTGTGGACGAGAAGAAACAAAAAATTTCATGGTCAATTAAACGAAAAGGACGCAAATGTTGAAGGTATGTCAAAGTTTTTGCTTATGGATTATCACAAAGTGAATCAACAGCAACCTACGACTACACGAACTAAAGCTACAGTGGACCCAATGGCGACTACATCAAGTTTAATTGTGATGCATCATGGCAAAAAGAGTCTGGAAGGGCTTGATTGGGTTTTGTAGCTCGAAATGCGTGTGGGGATGTGCTTCTTTCAGGTGGTGCTAGGACCGAATGGTATGCAAGCTCCCCGTTGGAGGCTGAAGCTAAATCGTTGTTAGGGGCGACACACCAAGCACATAATAAATGTTATTCTAAGATCATTTTTGAGTCGGACTCTTTATGTTTAGTTAATGTGCTTCAGAGAGGTACTACTCTTCTACAAATTGCCAGCATTTTTGCACAAATCGTGTTACACTTCATCTAGTTTTAGTTCTTGTTAATTGGCCGTTTTCAAAAAGAGAGAAGGTTGCACATAGTATAACTACTTGGGCTTTGAACTGCAGTGATGAATTAATCTTAGAAGGTAGTGTCCCGGAATGTGCATGTATATGGGCAACTGATGATGTACTTTCTTCTAATCGATAATTATAATTTCTCTTTCGATCCAAAAAAAACTTGAACATGCATGTATCAACAAGTCACAGTCCTCAAATATTAGTTATGCAGAGAAGTGCAAATGTCGTCCCACTTATATATCTATATGTGTGCTGCAGTGATGAATTAATCTTAGAAGGTAGTGTCCCAGAATGTGCATGTATATGGGCAACTGATGATGTACTTTCTTCTAATCGATAATTATAATTTCTGAAAAAACTTGAACATGCATGTATCAACAAGTCACAGTCCTCAAATATTAGTTATGCAGAGAAGTGCAAATGTCGGCCCACTTATATATCTATATGTGTGGATAAAAGCATTCAAATGCATAAAACCTTCTAAACCATCATATGAAAAAGTTAAGGATATCATTATCTGTAACCATATCATACATATTTTCATTAACACCTCAAAAAGATTTGCTTGTGGGTCAGTCCAACCCGAGCTGGATTGTTAGACTAGTACCAAAAAGTAGTACAGTAATCTGTTACTCGCTTTGACCCGTTCCCAAACCCATCTGACCCACAGATTTTGCCACCCCCTGCTTATACTTTTCCATAAGTTCCATCAGCTTATTTCCGTTAAAA
>BQNB010042049.1:0-11728 GCA_026074375.1 Tanacetum coccineum | reverse complement strand
GCTATATAAACGAAAATAAATGACTTTTTGTGGTTGCTTATAACGAGTTTTTGGTCTCAATTTATGATATAGAATAACACATCTATTATATCTAAAGATTCAGTCCTCTAATTTACTGTGCATGAGTCTATAATTAGTGTGCAGGTGCTCTTTATTAGTGGGTTGTAGATATTGACTCTATGCATTTAAACAGCCATGAGTTACATGCGAATCATAACTCTAAAGAATGGGAATCATCCTAGGGATACATAACTCCAAAGAATGTCAATCATCATACGTGGAAGTCTTCATAAATTTTCGGTAAAGAAGTTGAAGTGAAAGAATACCAACGATCATGGGGTAACATGGTATTTAGTATAGAATTCATAGTCGGTTTTGGAAGAATTTGAAAAGGTTGCAAGAATAATTGATTATTTAACCTAATCTATGCCTATATAAACCGACCAAAATACAAAAGTCCGAATCTTCAATCCTCCTACTTTATTTTGTAATTTATTGTAAAAAATAGTTTTTTTGATTTTTTTTCCTGTGTGCATGTTTATGAACTCGGGATTGGAGTTCACTAAATTTGAGATATAAAAGTGGGAAGACACATATCGGCTTCAAATAAATATGGAGATGTTGTGATGCAAAAAATGAAATGGACTTATGCAGCTATTACATGTATGCGAAATTCCATTCATCATTAGGTAGACAGTTAGGTGTAGGTTGCATCAGAAGCATATATTCTCTATAATGAGGTAGGCAACAAATTGTCATAAACAACCAAGCATCGTCATTTTTGCTTTTAGTTTGGTATGTTGACGTTATAACTTATGAAGAACAATTATTCAACTTTCAGGAACTGTTATAAAGAATCCAATCCAGTTTAGAAAATAGATTTAAGATATATTTGATTTTGCAACATGTGTATTGAGGTTGCGTTGTTTAAGACTTTGCGACTTGATTGTGGTTTTGTTGGAGTTTGATAGGTGATTATGACAATATGATTAATAATATATGAAATATTCCCCCTTCTGTTCAAACGAATTCGACACAAGGCGGTTTAATCTCGAGAAGCATGTCATGGTGGTGGAAGGGGAAAAGAAAAAGAAAGTTAAGTTTGCTAGCAAGATTCATATGAAATACATTAACCCTATTAACGGGCTTTGACATGTCCACAACATATTTTTTGAACCCGTTTGATATGGTGTAAAGATGAACCAAACACTTTTTAGCCCGAGTTAAAGTTCATGACATAGCCGGGGCATCGCCCGGATCTGAATGCCAGACTTGAGATACCAGGAAACTGTCATGGATCTAGTGCATTTCTGTAAGGCAATTTAACGCTATACGTAACTGGTAGCTATACGGATTGTTTTCAGAAGTGTTGCAAAATTCATAAGTTTTGCTTGTAGTCAAATAAAGAATTTGTTTCCTTCAAATTCGTTTTGAAGTTTAATACAGCTGGGCCCCTCGTGGGATTGGTAAGATGTATGTGTGGCCACACCCAAGATTTTCTGGAATACGTTCAGAAGATTTGGTAATCTTGCTCAATCGGATAAACGAGAAACAGAATCAGTTAATTAAGGAATGACTTGAGATCCATATCCTTATTAACATTGTATTAGAAACAAAAGGATAATAATAATGATGAATCATTAAAAGGTTTTTCCAGGAGACCTTACTTGAGATCGTACTAGAGGCATCGGCGTGTAACTAGACGCTAACCGATGTGATCACACTATTAAATTTTGTCCAAGTGGGAGCTGTTAGTTTATGGACGTAAAAATAATAGTTGTGTGTTAGGATCGAACTCAAGATCACGGGATTGCACTCACTACAAGTTAACGATTAATAAATATTATTTATTTATTGATTTTACACGTAAATAGTTAACGATCGTTAAGTGTTTAATGGAAACGACTAACGACTAAACAAGAAGGACTAAAAGAGAAATTGGAGATCAATGTAGTGTTTGTGTTGGAGTAGGATTAGCTTCAATTTGGAAGCTTATCCTAATAGAACTCAAACTCTATTTTTCCCTATAAATACCATAAGAGTTTTATGGGAAAGAGACTTGTGAAAAAGAAAAATCTCTTCTCTTTGGTCTTATTCATATTCGGCTGCATAGTATTGTTACTAACCCGAATTGATTTCTTGTTCAAGGTTTACGTGATTAACGAGCTAGTTCTTGGTTAACTTGGTAATAGCGTGTGTACAAGACGGTGATTCAATCTTCCTTTAGATTGTTCTTGGAGTTTATTGATTCTTGTTCTTGCTAGAATCAAAAGGTATGTAACCCTAATCTTGGTTAATTATTTTTGCATGTTAATTGATCCTAATTGCTTCCGCTATATTTATACTTTGATGTTATAATTATAAATTGTTATGAATGTATAATTCCATCAGTGGCATCTCGAGCCAAATTTTAACATGTTAATAATTACCAAATTATTATGAATTATGGTTTATATTTAATATTTTTTTGATCGGAAATTTTTTTTGTGTGAACCGAAAATAATAATTTTTTTTTGTCAAAAGTTTTATTATGATCGGTTATACAAAATTTTTGGTTCGAATGAAATTCAATTTTTTGGTTCGAACATAAATTTTTTTTGGATCAAATTTTGTTAAATTAGAAACCTAATAATCATATTTTTTATACATGGTTAAATTGTCATGCATGTATATGGGTTACGATCTTGGTCTTGTTAATTAATTGTTAAGTAGCATGTAATTAAATTGTATGGATCCATGGAAAACATGCATATTTATCATGGATCATAAGAACTTATTTGTTACATGAATTGTATGACCATTTAATTTAGTATGATAAATCTAAAATTCGGGAAGACTTATATATATTGATTGTGATTATATGATAAGTAAAACCTAGATTTTAATTAGGGTTCATCATATAAATGGAATGCATGTGGCTATATGATTTATCTAAATGCATATAAATGTTATTATGTGTTTAATTTAGTCTATTATTTTAATACTTGTTTTGTTTATTTAAATTATGTTGAATTGTTGTAAACAAAAGGGTACTTTTCAAAGAAAAAATAATATGGACTAAATCCTATAAAAATTAAGAATTGTTTTGAAGATCAAATAGTTGATTGGTAATTTTTTGCACTGAATGGTATGAAAAGGCTCATCCAAAATGACAAACTGTGTGGGAAGTTTTACGCGTCGCTGGTCAAACCCGACTAAAGAAGGAGGTTATGCTTCAGCGCTGACCAAATTCTCGGCTTGCTTGTACGTCAAATTGGAGTTACCTACGACTGTTCATAAAGTACAAAAATTACCTTAAGGTTGATTTGTCTCAATTACACACCCGAAACACTAAGTTGAAAGACTTATGCAAAAGTACGGTGTGGGCGATAATTGGAGGCACTTCTTTAATTGGTTCATCCAATGCCATCAACCAAATATGTTTATTTGATCTTCACCTAAAAAGTTAATAAAAATGTTTTATTAAATGTATGCTATGGAGTTGTATGCATGCTTCTCCATACATAATTTTGATTCACATATCAAAAAATGAATACCCTTAAAACTTAAGTCTAATGCCATCTAATTAAAGGACACTTGAAATTATGATTAAGTCAAGTGAGACCTTGGACTATATCGTAATGGAAAGAAACCTATCATGATTGAGTGAGATCTCACATGAATGTGTTTACGTTCTTTAGATTAGAATGACTTAATTGAGTTACTTAGTGAGATCTAGAAACTCAAGGCATTAAGATGGGATGAAACATGTTTACAATGCAACTAGTTTGGCAATGTAAATCCCATAAATATCTAGAAATTGAAAAATGTTTGTCAATTAATTGTTCGACAAGTTACCATGTTGAATACATTCATCACTAGCAGATCAACTGATGTGATGGGTTTATGTCAATATGGGTTCTAGTTTTCAAGGAGATACTATGGTTATATGTATATCACCTGGGTATATTTTATTTTCTTGAAAAATGGTATTATCGAAAATACTAATGATTTTTTGAACTTTTTCTGTAGAAATGGCTCATTCCGACAATAACGCTTTAAGTTCTGCGTTCAAAACTTTCTTTGAACGAGAAACATTGACTGGCCCAAATTTCAATGAATGGCATCGTTCTCTAAGAATTGTCTTGAGAGTAGCTGATACTTATGATTATTTGTATAAGCCTTGTCCTGATCAACCCCCTGAGACTGCAACAGCTGAAGAAAAGGCAGCATGGAAAGCAGAATATAAAAAGCACTCTGATGTGGCTTGTATTATGCTTGGAAAAATGTCACCTGCTCTGCAAAGGCAGTTTGAAAATTATCCACCCCAAAACATGCTGGCTGAACTTCGAAAAATGTTTGAGAAACCTCCTGCTGTAGAGATCTACGATCTGGTAGATACTCTACATAGTTGCAAACAGGCCCCTGGTAAATCTGTAAGTGAACATGTATTGGAAATGAAAGGGCTCATGGACCAATTACATACACTTGGGAAACCATACGACAATGATATGGCAGTTAACTTAATCAACAGGTCCCTTAACAAGGATTTCGGTGATTTTGTAAGAAACTTCAATATGCATTGCGTGGGGAAGACAGTGAGTGATTTACACGCATTGCTCATTGACTATGAAAAGGGTTTGAAGGACAAGGTCACCCCTACTCCTCAAGTATTCTCAATACAAAAGGGTAGGGATAACAAGTCAAAACCGCAAGGAAACAAGCAGAAAAAAGGGAAGGGTAAGGCTGATAAGAACAAGCAAGTTGTGCCTTCTCAACCAAAGCCTAATCCCAAGAAGAGAAAGGAAAATCCTAATAAGGATCAAGCTTGTCACCACTGCCACATGACTGGGCATTGGAAGAGGAACTGCCCTCTTTATCTCGAAGAGTTGCGAGCAAATAAGAAGAAGTCTGAGCATAGTGCTGCAGGTTCAGGTAATTTATTTGCAATTGAATTATTCAATCTAACTCACAAATTAAATTCTTGGGTATATGATACGGGATGCGGTATTCATGTTTGTAATACGCTGCAGGGATTTAATGCTGAAAGGAAACTAGCTTATGGGGATCAATATCTGCATATGGGCAATGGAGCACAAGCAGTTGTTGAAGCCATAGGAACGTTTGATTTAGTTTTACCTTCTGGTTTAGTACTGAAATTAAACAATTGTTACTTTGCACCTTCTATTGTTAGAGGTGTTGTTTCCTTTTCATGGTTGTTGGATCTTGGTTTTAAACATACTGTTGCTAGTAATAGAATTTCTGTTTCTTTAAATGGTGTATTCTATTTTAGTGCTATTTCTGTGAATGGTGTGTTTGAAATTGACATAAATAAAAATGTCCCAAAGAATAAAAATAATTCTGTTTTTAGCATCAATAAAAAGAGAAAGTTGGACTTGAATTCTTCTTATCTTTGGCACTGTAGACTTGCCCATATTGGCAAGACTCGCATGCAAAAGCTTCAACGTGAAGGACTTTTGGAAAGTATCAATGATGGATCATATGATAAATGCGAATCTTGTATTTCTGGGAAGATGACAAAGAAACCTTTTAATAATAACATTGAAAGAGCTACAGATCTACTTGGTTTAATACATACAGATGTGTGTGGACCACTTAGACATGTGTCAAGGAAAGGTGCTAGCTACTTCTTAACCTTTACTGATGATTTCAGTCGTTATGGTTATGTTTACTTGCTTAAACATAAACATGAGGTATTTGAAACATTTAAGGTATTTAAATCAGAAGTAGAATTGCAACTAGGAAAGAAGATTAAAGCTCTTCGATCCGATAGAGGTGGTGAATATTTAAGCCAAGAGTTTAAAGAATATCTAGGTAAGAATGGAATAGTTCAGCATCTTACTTCTCCATATACTCCACAACAAAATGGTGTATCTGAAAGGAGAAATCGCACACTATTAGATATGGTACGATCTATGTTTAATCTTACAACTCTACCGTTATCCTTTTGGGATTATGCCTTAGAATCTGCTATTCGTATTCTAAATATGGTTCCCACAAAGAAGGTTGATAAGACACCATATGAAATATGGCATGGCAAGGTACCTAATTTGTCTTATTTAAAGGTCTGGGGTTGCGAGGCGTATGTGAAACGTGACTCAGCTGATAAACTCAACAAAGATCTGTTAAGTGTATCTTTGTAGGATACCCTAAGGAAACTATGGGTTACTACTTTTATTTTCCACCTGAAAACAAAGTAATTGTTGCTAGGTATGGAGATTTTCTTGAAAGAGATCTCATATCTCAAGAATTCAGTGGGAGAGATTATGATCTGGAAGATGATCATATGGATACATTACCTTCTGAAAACACTAGCGAAATTCCAGTAGAACCTGACAGTCTGGGTCCTCCACCGGAATTAATTCCTGTCCGTAATCGATATAACTTCAAGATGAAGAGATCAGAGAATAATGTGACTATCATTTGAGTTTTTGATCCTTAAGAAGGCTTTCGCTTAATTCATACATCGCGACGGACAACCGAATCATGCTTGTTCCCACCATTTAGAATCAGTTGTATATAATGACGTAATCAAACTCAAATCACTCAAGATTGTAGGCATCTCTGTAATGTTCGGTATGGCTTATACTATAATATGCACTGAATGATGTATTAGAACTCGCCCTTACTCAGACCAAACTTAAAAGCTTGGTTATATTAGCATTAAGCATTTGATAGAAAAGAAAAGTACACAGTGCCTCACGAAAACCCAAAAAGGGGTTAAAAGCTTAAAAATGTAATTTTTTTACTTGCCACTTTTTGTTATATTGTGTAGAGTCATTATTTTTTTTAGACATTATTTGGTGTGCAACCTATATCTATATATGAATGATTTATATTGTCGTGATAGATTTTGTAGCACATTTTTACGAGTATTTTTATTACCTCATTTACTGCCTTTGATATATAAATTGGATGCCTTTTATCTGCATGAAATTGTGACAATACATTACAACGAATAGAGCGATGATTTGCTCAAAGAATCTTTAGTTGTCACTATGGCAAAAAAAATATTATCTCAACTCACACATAACAGAAATAATCGACTCTAATGTCTTAATCCATTTTTATGACTCAATTAACTACTAATCCAACACAAGAGATACTCATAGGTTATAAATCTCGGGCTGCGCAGAGACGAAACTAGAACTGACCCCATGACAATCACGCGTTTGTGTGCGCGATCGACTTTTACCGCCAAACAGATGTGAAAAGAGCTGAGGTCATAGAATTAAACTTCAGCTGTTATCTCGCCTCAATTAATAGAAGAGAAATTGGTGGGTCCAGCTATGGGCGTCGCGAGTGGCCCTAGTCTGTCGGTGGAGCGGGCACTTTGTGACGAGACCATGGCGGAAGTGGTAACTCAGGGTGTGCCTATGGCTACTTGAGTTCTCTACGACACTTCTGTAGTGTGTGGACCTCTCGATTCTTTATTTTTTGTGATAAGGTAACTATATTTAGCCTTGTGAAGAATTTCAAAGTACTATAATATTTATGCACCCTATCTATTACAATGCAGAGTCTTTCATTTGCACTCCCCACGATACAAAAACGATAACTCACAAGATTTTACTTATTGTGATGGTGATTCAACAAATAGTGTAATACAAGGTTTAGTATGGTACGCAACTAGGATATGGACTCTAAGTTTTTTAGCCACAGACAAGAATTAAACATATTACATTAACATTGGGAATAGAAGAACTAACCTATTAAGCTTCGAATCCTTATCGACAACCGAAGACAAGGTGTAGACACGAGTTAAATATCCTCGCTCGCCTCTTTTACTCGTTTTTGCTACTACGCACAGAAACATTAGAAAGTAATTGCCAATTTGTCTAACTCTGACTTCTAAGCACGCAAGAGTACCTAGTGTCCTATACGCATATCGATTACGCTCAACGCTCACACTTGAGCTTCTTGGCAGAATCGCAGAAAAACCCAGTAAACTCCTAGACTTAGGGTTTTTTTTGAAAAAACACAATCGAAACACTATTCGGTTAGGGGTTTTAACTCGAACCAAAACCCCCCAATCGAAGGTTTATGTGTTGGATCGAGGATAGGAGGACACCACAGACAACCTACATTTTGTAGATTATGAGTAGTTCGAAAACCAAGGTGGGAGAAAAATGCGAAAGAACCATTGGCAGGGTTTTGTCCTTCCAAACTCAGTCGATGTTTTCAGAACCGCGCGCTGACAACCTAAAACCCTTTAGTGGGAGTTGGTTATGAATTTACAGGTATCACATGGAGAGTTAGCGGATAAAGGAGATTCTTTAGAGGATATTTAACATTTGAAAATGGTCGACTCATATGACATGCAGACCTTATTATGTAGGGGTATGTTGTTTTTATAGGACAAGCCCAACGCAACCCCCCCACAAACTATGAACCCCACTCCTCATAATCCAAAACAACCAACACCAACTTCCCAGCCCTCCCCCCCAAATCCACCTTTCAAATCACACCCACCATCCCCCACCAACTTCACTTTATATACAATAAAACTACCACTTATAAAACAATCAACCCCTAACACCAACCCCATATACCCCCCACCATACCCCTACCCCATCCACAAACCAACACACTATCATATTCTACTCTCCACCATCCAAAACCTTCCACTAAAACCCTAACTAAAATCCCTCCCAACCCCACAATCTACACACAAACTATTTATTCCCCTCTCCACTTACCTAACACACAACCCTACATACTCCCCTCTCACCCCCACCCCCAAAACTTATACACCTAACCCTCCCCCCCAAATTCCTAATCGCTCGTACTCCCCCCCCTCACCTAGAATACCAACCCCCACCCTGACATGACTTTTATGCGTATTATGCACCACTTTAAGTGTTAAATATTTCAATTATATTAACTGTTTATCCACTTCAAACATGAAGTCATTTTTGTAGCTGACATTAAATATTGAAGTAGTTAAAATCACATGGTTTTGAAAAAGCGAACTTACCTATATTATATTGAAGTTCATACTCGTTTACTATATTGACAAGTTAGGATTTGATCAATTTGCAAGCTTACTATAAGTGCGTAGGTCTTTTTTTCTTTCTATCATTCCATTGCCGAACATGAATGTGTGTGTCGTTTCACCTTCATTCAAACTCAAAAATTCCTAACAAAATTGTTTTTGTATACTGTCGTAGTACTAGTAAAAAATATTGAGAAAAAAAGTACGAGTTCTTGATTTTACAATTCAGATTGTTCATTGTCGACGATTCGAATTATTACATAATATTGCTCTCATCTCTCAAACCTCTCACAAAAACTTATGGAGTACTATTCTGATACAAACTATTATTACACCGGAGCTTGGTCACGTGCTCCACTCCCGTAGCGAGCTAACGGTTCTTGTCTTATTTTAGTATCGGAGTACATGATAGCAACATGCATATCTGATTATCCTGTGTTCAAGCATACCTGCAAGATTTGCTCGAACACGTTACTTTTTTTTTAACGGCAATTTTTCTATCTCACAAATATATATTTCACACATGCCTCGAGCGAGGCTTAAACCCAAAACCTTTCGGTTAATAGAACTCACTTACCACTGAATCAAAGTCCTAGTGGCTCGAACACGTTACTATTAATTTTAAGGTATGGAAAATGAAATGAGTTATGAGAAAGTTTGGATAATGAAATTATTCTATATACCGTAGATCCATCTTATAGCGATCAACATGTGCGCGGACATTAAATATTTCACATACTTTAGTGGCTTAGTGAATTGTAAACATGGAAATTTAGTATTTTTTTAAAACGGTGACTGATTTGCACACTGCAATTTTTGATTTTCACACATTAATGTACAAACGCAATAAGTATTTTCGTCGTTAAAAAAACAAACGCAATAAGCATCATGTGACACATACAGTTTAAAGCGTGAGATAAAGTGTGCAAATTAAAATTTTTGATGTACAGTCACTCCCTTTTTAAAATAGAGGTCATGACAAGCACATGTATATTGTAGATAACATGAGGTTCCTAGACAACAAAATCATGGTGTTAAATAAAAGTATGGTATGATTAAAAAAAAGAGTTGATTTGCACACTTTTAAATTTTATTGCGATACTTCATTGTATGTATTAAACAATTGTAATTTAAATATAATCTACTTTAATTGTTTGTACATTAGAGTGTCCTAATAAAATTTAAAAGTGCAAATCAATTGCCTTGAAAAATGGTGTGCATATTTATCATGTTTAGTAATGAAAAAAAATCGAACATCAAGCCTGTATAACTCTTCTTTTATTACCTGAGGTCATCAACATGAAAAAGGAATCATTGTGTTAGCTTGTGTAAAGTGTTAATTAGGGTGAGGGTATGTATGGTTACAAAACAACAAGAGTACTCGATCCTGCTCAAATGAAATATTTAGAAAAGATAATTATATTAAAAGTAACACTGCTACCCAAGAGTAAATGAACATATTTCAGAAAAACCTTTCGGTCAACATATAGATACAAAAATCGTAATCACGCTTGCTAGGTTAGGCCAATTGAGTGCTCAATGGCATCTGACTAGATTTAAACATAAATTAAACCAAGTATAAGAAGACTCGATTATAATGAAATCAACGAGAAACTTCAAGTGTTCAACAATGTTCAAGTTAGAGACAACTTCAAGAAATCAAAGGCAACTTAAAGATATCCTTGTTAGGTGATGCGATATCATATAGTAAGCATGTGAACTAGATGGTGAAGGACACACGATTATCAGGGATCGACAATGCCTCGATGTACATGTTAGCTCTCTGATCCTGATTCAACAGAGTTTAACTCAAACATATCTCTTAGATATTTATGCAGGACTTTTTCAAAAAATTCAAATGAGTGAGAGAAGGTACAACTTTGAAAAAGTCAAGACAAGTACAAGTTGGTGAAAATTCAAAAACAGTTGTCATCACAGCTCCTCAAAAGTATGGTTGTTGTGTTTTCAAGAATATAAGCATTTATTGGAATGTGTACTTTTCCAGTACATGCTTGACAAGTCCAAATAGCCCTTACGTGAAATCCTTGTTTGTGTCCTATATAAAGAGAATGTTAGTCGAAGTAAATACTATTTCTTCTACATTAATATAACATTTAAGCAGACCATTTACTCTATTTGAACTCATCATTGTCCCTGATCTAATCAGAGACTCATAGTTCACTTGAAACTCTAACACTTTTTTGAGTTTGCTCAACTAGAGAGCAAAACACATTGTCATTCAATTAAGTGTTTTAACTGCAAAACACTTTATCTCTCTTTGACTCGTTCTAATAAAAAAAATTACGTTTAAAACTTTAATATGTGTGTAATGTGTTATTGCATAAACCTTTTATCATTGTTTCATAAAACTGTCATGGATTAGAAAACTTCAACCGGTATGAGAGGATTTAGTTACATCATTTAATGATTCTCTCACGGAGTTTTGAAAGGTTTTATTTCATCAGGGATCCTTCATTGGTACAAACCTAAGAATGAAAGAGGACATGCTCATACTTTAATCAAATCGTCTCTAGTGAGAATAAGATACTACTCACCAACTTGGAGGGTTCTAATGGCCTATATTGTTCGATGTTTGGGTGGAAAGAAGGGATTACACGATCATCTAAATGAAACCCAGCAACTAATCGATTGTGGCCTGGTATGGGGTATAAAATGATGCGACGGTTTCAAAACGTAGGTTTTACAACCCCATAGGAAGTGTATCTAACTGTT
>BQNB010042048.1:3698-40498 GCA_026074375.1 Tanacetum coccineum | reverse complement strand
GGGTAGAAGCAGAAGACAGACACTATGAACGATAAATAAGAAAACAGTAAAAGGTCATGGAACGAGGCACGTGTTGGACACGCTTCCCTTAAAACAGATTCGTCGTCTGTTTCCCAGGGTACAACGTTCAAAGCTGTTGTACAGCCGGACCTGACATACTAGCCTGAAATATCACGGAAAAACCGAGTGCTTCTGATCGAAAAGACATTTAATCATTTTTCACACTAACTCTATTCACACTAACTCATAATTGTCAGTTTCCAAACAAAACTCATAACTGACATTTAATCATTTTTCCTCCATTCCAAATACCTTCTTTGAGACTCGATATCTCATTCACACTAACTCTATTTTGGAAATATACTGGCTCGACCTGGCCTTACATTTAATAATTATATTTACTAATAATTATTTATGTCAAAATTTAAAGAAAACAAAATTTTCACTAAATTTTTTCCAACATTATGGTCTTAAAACTTTGATACTAAAAGAAACTAAATGGGCATACTACATTCATTGTTTTGCTCATCAACTTCAACTAACAATTGTTGCCGTTTCTAGAAAAAGTATGGATTGTGTTTGGCTTTTTGAGGCGCTTACAAATTTGTTGAGCGTGGTTGGAGTTTCATGTAAGATAGTTGATATGTTTTTTTTTGGGAAAAGGTAAATTTTATAAAAAAGAAGAAGCCAAAATAGGCAAAAACTGGGAAAGGCAAAAATCAAGAACCTGACTTAGGGAGGCCGGGTAATACTCGTTAGGGTCTCATTATAAAATTATTTTGATTGTCATTGCTTTATATCCCGCGATACGTGAGGTAATGTTGCTTTGCAAAAACAAAACCAGGATATCCCAAATGCTATGTCATTTGTAAAGTGGACGAGGAACGATTGCAACTGATGTGAAATGTTGGATATGAAACTCTCCTAAATTCAGTCATCTCTTTTAATGCTATGTCATTTGTAAAGTGGACCAAGGAACGATTGCAATTGATGCGAAATGTTGGATATGAAACTCTCCTATCAGTCATCTCTTTTTGTGAAAAAAATGAAATTGGAATTTATTATATAGGTGGTTGGAAGTAATTAACGTGGTAAGCTAAAAACGATAATTGATCATCATTTTTGAGTTGAAGTTTTTTATATGATTATTGATTTACAACTTCAAAAACTCAATACTCGATTTGATGAGACTAGCACAAGCAATTTGTATGACTAGTTTGAGTCATGTTGTCAACTTGACACCTACATTCATGATGTGAGGAAATATGAAAGACTCAAAGGCTCGAAGAATATTGAGGAACTCTTGATAAAGCTTGTGAAATTAAACAAACACCAATCACTTCATCTTGTCTACTTACTTATCTAGTTGGTGTTGATTCTTCTTGTAGCTACGGATAGCGTTAAAAGAGTTTTTTCAGACATGACTTTTGTGAAAAACAACTTACAAATAGTATGGTAATCAAATGTTGAACGATAGCTTAGTTACTTTCATCGAGAAGGAAATATTCACAGCGGGTAGCGGATGATGACATTGTAAACCGCTTCCAAAATTTGAGTACTCGTAAGGAACAAGTGTAAAGTTCTATTATGGAAAGATAACATTTTGATTATTAGTTAATTTACTTTGCTTTGTTACTCGGTACATGCATCAAAACGTTAAATTGAAAACTTGAACCGAAAAAGCGAACTAAAAACCCGAATGGAGATTTTTATTAGTGCATACCCTATTTCTAAGTTCTAGATCCGCCAATGATGGGATATGATGTTAGTGGTTTCCTTTCATGCTAGAAGACTAGTAGGATACCTGCGCAATGCGACGTCGGGTACCCAGTGACTAATTTCGTGACGAACAAATATTTTTATTTATACGTTTTTTCTAACAGTAACTATATGAATGAATGTTTAATTAAAATAACTATAAGCAATAATAAGTGTGGAAACTATAAGGGGGGAGGATTGAATAGTTTACCGGTTAATTTGTGTTTTAAAATTTTACTTCTAAAATTGTTAGATTCGAATATATATTCAATCAATCAACAATATGAACCAATCAAGATAACCATCTACTTGTAATGACGATACAAACAATAAATGAGAAATACAAACAATATAAAGAGATAAGGTAAAGAACGATCAAACCAAGACACCAGGATTTATAGTGGTTCGGCTACGAAGCATTTTTTCGCCCTACTCCACTCCCCGTGTATCCGACTCGAGATTTCACTATGTCAACAAGCTCCCTTTAGGCGGAGAAAACCGTTTATATGTCGCCTACGTTATTTTCTAACACTAAGCTAAATGTCGAGTCTTAATCTTAGCTATAACCAATCTACCACTTCACAAACACTACCCAATCACAAGATCTACACTATCAGATTTATACACTATCTGATTTACACTATCACACAAGATAATCAAATAGAGATTTAGATCTTAGAAGAAGAGAGGAGAAATCACTAATCTATAACACTTTGTTTCTTGACGAATACAAGTGTTCTTCTCTTGCACTTAATGGAAGAATGAAAAAGATGATATTGGATTACTTAAAACAAGATTAGACAATGTTAGTGATCAAGCTATTTAGTGAGAGAAATAAGGTTTTTAGAGAGAGAAATAAAATAGAAATATTTGTGCTAAGAGGTATGCTTTTCTGCTGAGAATAGTGTAGTACTTATAGCCAGGGAATCCCAACGTCTCCTGGTGGCGGTCCTGGCGGTCCGGGCGGTCTCAGATATATCTGGGGGCCGCCCATCCTATCAGGAGGCCGCCACTAGACTGACGCTCCCTTTTTGTCTTTTAGTGAGAAAGGTTAAACCTGGTGTGAAAGCTTCCATTTTGGGGGGAGGGGGGAAACCATATTTGAATTTTTATATTTAAATAAAATATTTTTTTATTAATAAAAATATTTTGTATATTTTATTTTTGTAAAAATATTTTTGTAGAAATGTAATGGTTAAGAAAAAATATTTTCCCTGATCACTAATCATGTCTAATTGTTTGTATATACCTTAAGTGATTTGCGTAGAAATAGAATTTTACGATTAATAACATGTAAACGTTTATTTTTATCGTAAACGTTTTTACATTTTGTCATCTTCAAAACGTAGAGAGGTCGAAAAATATAAATAACATTTTTAGACATTATTTGTATTAACAATAAGGTCTTTCAAAAGGATTGCTTTTGTAGTAGGGAAAGAAAAATGTTTAACGAAGGTTATTAACTGAAAATTAGCTTGTTTCCGTGCTTATGCATATAGTAACATTATAAAAAGCTTATACATATTCATTTTATTGATTTATGGTTTTACTAATTAGACATTTTTTTGTTATAAAAGGTAATAAAAAATCTATTAAAGTTATGAACTTCAAAATTAAGTTTTAATGATACTATGATAGTATAGTGTTTGACTTCAAAATTTAAGTGTTTACTTCCTAGATTTATAGCAATATGATTTTTCTTCAATATTGCATTGACGGTTACATTTTCATTATATATTATAAGTCCAAATATTAGTACCATTGATTTTCTGGATGACTGTTACAACTTTTAAGTGTTTAGTGGGTTGTTATAACTTATCAATTTAATGAATTTGTAGATAGCTATTACTTGTTTACTGGTTGTTACAAAGTTTATTGAATTTTTATATGTGATCCACCACAATTACATTTGGTTGGAGAAATTGAATATATAAGTAATAAGTTAAGTAATATAAATCTATGTACATCATGGGTGTTCGAAAATAATAAAGGAAAATATACAAAACCAGTTGACAAATACTTGTAGATAATGATAAATATCATACAAATCGTCTCTTAATAGTTTGCAATGAATAAACACTTGATCTTGTAGCGATATTCTGCTAGCTAAAATATGGTAGATAAATTAGAGACATTGAAATAAGTTATATAAATCATACCAAAAAAAGGATAATGCAATAAATAATAAGATTTTTCTATGGTGTTATATGCTACAAACGACTACACAACACTTTCACGTATCATCTCTTCATTACCAAGATTATTCGATCTGACTCGAATCCACTTCGAGTCCGACTCATTAAACCAAGAAAAAATATCTGACCAAATTGGTATGCTTTCCACCTCCACCGTCATCTTGATATACCCCGTGAGCATCACTAACCATTTATCAATACATGCACTAATCACTTATCGTAAGAATAACATTAATAATCTACTGAATAACCTAAAAATTTAAAATAGGTTAGCAAAATCTAACACCTCGTTTCCTTCTCAGGTAACCACAAATCCATTTGTATGTCGTTGTCCATAAATGTCATCACGTGCAATATTAGTAAAAGAAAAATGAAAACTTAAAGGAAGAAGAAGAAACTAACCGTAATGGGGAACAATACTGAATGTGGAGAATTTTCATATAAAATAGAGTGAGGTGTGTTGTTTTGTGTGAATTTATATATGTTTTACCAAATGGGCAGTTACAAAGTTGCAGTGACCTTTTAAATGGGTTGATTATTATAAAAAACGTATACATTTAAGGTCATTTAAGGTTAGGTTGCATATTGGCTTGTAAAAACGTATGCATTTAAGGTGAAGTTGACTAATGGCTTGCATTAGATTTCCTAAAGAAGACATGTTTTTTACTTAAAATTTTTTACGACTTTTAAAATTAGAACGAGTTAAATGCTTTATAAAGTAGTAGAGATAGAGATTAGGAGAAGTCTTGGATAATTATCGACACACCACCAAGTGGTTATAACAAACTGTCATAAAGACGACCACATAAAGATGTTGAGACGACTCAACTGAATCATCACATAATGGGCATCTTGTAGAATCAAGGTCTATAACTTTACCATCCAAGTAGAAATGGTTGGTAATCTATTAAGGCAAATGCGCCATGCGTTAATGTTAACCTTTGATTAGAGGCATTTTATTCCATTTTGTGACATCGATAGTAGAAACCAAAAATTTGCTTTCAATGTGCCTGTGGTTCAATGTTTGGAGACCCATGTTTTGCCGAACACAAACTGGAAATAAAAATACTGATTTTATTCTACAAAGTAAAATGACGTATATGCGATAAATGTTTTCTATGTAAGAGCCTCGGTGGTATAACTAGCAAGTTTGATAAATGACTCCTTTTTTCGTCAAACTGGTTATTAAAAATTCCTTTGCATTTTACCTACAAATTAATTTCCTCAAATACTTAAAGATTTTTAAGTATTTGAGAAATGACTTGATATATACGGCGTTCAAAAAATAATTATTTATATTTTAGAAGTGCATAAACTACAAGAACCCATTATATTATGTAAATGACTTAAGTTAAAAGGATACTCTGAAAAAAGAAGTTGAAAAATAAATTTCATGAAAACCTTTGACCTATTAGTTGTGTGATAGAAAGCATCATAGAAAGTATAGCGATGTATAAATATCTAACTGTAGCCAAACAATATAAAAGTGATTGTTGAATTGTTTGAAATGACTACCTCACTAAATGGTAATTAGGTCACTTCACTCGGGTATTCTACACAGGCATCATGTTTTTGTAAACCAACACGACCTAGATAAACATTAACAAAAATTTGTGCAAACTCGGTCACTTCACTCGGGTATTCTACTGGAGCGTCATGTTCTTCAGTCATTGGTTCTTCTTCACAATCCTCTTCCGCCATTTCAAAATGAAACAATTAAAGTTTATTTCCTTTACATATGTTGTATTTTTTATCACAGAAGAAACAAAGACCCTTAGATCTCCTATCAGCCGATTCTGCTACAGCAGTAAGGGTTCTTTGAGTATAATTTAGTTTGGTATAATGAGTTTTGGTTTATCATTATATGGTGGTTGTTTTGGTGTTAAGCTTGGTTTAGTGTTGGTGTTGGAATATGTATAAGTTTTTTGGAGTAGTGAGGAGTGGTGGATTAGTTTATTGTTTGGACTGTTGTTTTTGCAGGGTACACTCATGAAGTTTTGCTAACAAAAATGCTTCTTGTATATTACACCTGCTTACCATGTTACTCATTTCCTCAATGAGAACTGACAGAAAGCAACCTAAAGCATATTTAGGTGGTAATTACAGTGTGCTCAAGATACAATCGAACTTGTCATGCACCTCAGTTAATGACCCTGCTTAACTCAACCATAAGATCATCATAAGGGGCTCTAAACCTACCAGTGATGTCCTTAACATATTGCTTCCAACTAGGTGTTACTTGATTTCTATTTATAGTGTACCCTTTGGTGCCATTGTAAATATTTTCCCTCTAATTATAACACAACTAAAGGCAACTTAGTATTCTCCTTGATCTTATCCAAACTAAAAAATAGTTCAACCTTAAGAGGGCACGGTACGGTGCATTTTTTGGCTTTTTGGTGCGAAAACGCCACCCACAACAAATATGGCGTTTTTGTGTGTGGCGCCGATAGAGCCAGCCTAAATGATCCCGGAAAACGACACATGAAAACGCGAGACACTGTACCGTGTCTCGCGTTTTCATGTTTGGCGTTTTCGTGCATAAATTTATTTATTATTTTTTGTTTTTTTGAAATTTGAATAAAAGGTAACGGCTAGAAAATTAAATGGCTTCAAACTAGCCGTTTTTTGGTCTTTGATACCCATTTTTTTCAAAAAGTTGCCGTTTTAAAATCCTATATAAACCCCTTCAAACCTCTATTTTTTACACACTTCTTTAAAATCCTATAAAACCCCCTCAAACCTCAAACCTCTTTTTCACAATTTGAATTAAAGTTCGGTTGGCAATTCGGAAAGATTAAGTAGGCGATACATACCGCGTGAACGCGAACTTGCCGAAGAAAAGTTACGGCGAGATTATTTTGGCGACGAAAACACTCCACCAATATATCCGGAAGAATATTTTCGACGAAGGTATCGTATGAGTTCTAGACTTTTTTTAAAAATTGTGCACGATATTACTAATTATGATGTTGACCATCTCCTCGATTACTTCCGTTTTTTTAAACAACGCCCCGATTGTACCGGCTGTTTAGGTTTTAGTCCTATTTTGAACTGCACATCCGTCATACGCCAATTGGCATATGGTACATCACCCGATGCATTTGATGAGTATTTGCAAGTTGCCAAACATTGTTCACGTGAATGTTTATGGAACTTCACTAAATGCACATATATAGTATGTTGAAGTGTTTTTGTGAAAACCTAATTTAGAAGATGTCCAACATATTTATGATTTGCATGAAAGGAAACACAGGATCCCGGGAATGCTCGGGAGCATTGATTGTATGCATTGGGAATGGACAAAGCGTCTTAAGGCCTTACATGGTCAATTCAAAAGACGTGATAAAAAATACCCGACTATAATGCTTGAGGCCGTTGCGGATCAACAATTGTGGTATGGGCATGTATATTTTGGGGTATCTGGGGCAAATAACGACCTTAATATTTTATGTGGTTCACTGTTATTTGATGACCTTCTAACGGATAAAGCTCCAGAAGCTCCGTTTGTAGTAAACGGAAAAACATACGAAAAATGTTATTATTTAGCTGATGAAATTTATCCTCAATGGTCTACGTTTGTCAAAGCGTTTACTATGGCAAGGGATCAAAAAACAATAAAGTTTAAAGGAGTTCAAGAAAGTGCAAGAAAAGATATTGAAAGAGCTTTCGGAGTCCTACAAGGTCGGTGGGGAATTATACAACAACCCGCACGAGCATATCAAATGAACACGATTAAAAGAATCATGTATAGTTGCATGATATTACATAACATGATATTGATCAAAACTTCGATATTAGTGAGTATGCCAATATGTACGTTTATCCAGAAAGTAATATTCAACGTACTTGGGTCGAACCATGCGAGAGACTACGAAGGAAAAAACAAAGAACTTTGGGATAGGAGAGTTCACGACGACCTTCGACACGATATTGTGGAGTATTTGTGGAACATTAATCATTAGTTGTATGTTTTATTTTTATTGTTGAATTTTTAATGTATTATTTTTTATTAATGTTTTGTTTTTAAAAATATATTGTTGTTGTTGTTGAAAATAAAAAATAAAAAAGATGGGGTCCCCATAACACCAGAAATGTTGGTGTTAACCAGAGAGCCTGTTTTTAGTGTTATGGATTGTTTTGGTGTTATGGGAAAAAGTAATAATGTGGCACCACTTTTGCACGACGGCACGAGCACGACGGCTCCACTGTACCGTGTGCTCTAAGCAACCACTCTTGAATATCATCACCATAAAGCCTTGGAAATTCAATTTTTATTAACAAGATGAATATTGATAAGTATTCCCAATAAGATCTACTAAACTACATCTTGAATCCTCTAGCTTATCATCTTTCATCCGATTCATCATCAATATTATCTAACCTAGGTCTATCATGTTTTCCATGAAATTTGTTAATTAAGTAGATAACCCTAATAACATATCACCCATCTTAGCAATTGATTAACCTTTATTTTCAATATGACTGCCATAACCCCCTAATACAACCTTAATGATTACCTGGAATTCACCCGGGACGAGTTTGATTACCGGTGCACAGGTTGTTCACCGATAAATCTTCACCATCTAATACCACCCCTCTGTTACCAGCCGTTCTTTGGTCGCCATATTGCGCGTGATAGGTATACTTTGAGGATCAAATAGTCAGAGGATGGATTGCCTACCTGTTGATACGAACCTAACCAATTATATTCGTCTTTTTTCCTTTTCTTGGTTAAAAAATAGAGGTGCTAAAATTTGTAATTGGTATGACTGGTTAAGAACTCCTTTGTAATTTCTTCTAGCATCTTGCTAGAAGCTCTTGTTTTTTATATATCGTTCTTTTTGCTGTTAAAAAAAAAGCTAACTAAATTTTGATCAAAAAGAAAAAAAGAAGTAGGAACTGCAATTAAGCCGTATCGATGCTAATAAGTAAAAATTGTAAAACAATTGCGGGTGATCAAATGGGTCAAAATTGCAATACCACATCTAATTGTGTGTGTGATGAACTACTTAAACAGGCAATAACCAAAACTCAAGGAGCTTGAGTTCAAACATTCCTAGAAGCTTAAAGAAGAAAAACTCCCTTGGTGCTCTGGATCTCAAACAAAATAAGCCTTAACTTTTTAATCTTCTAAAATCTAATATTTAAAATTCTATACCTAAGTATTTTTATTGCTAATCAAGACTGACTCAAGTTGTATGAACGAGTCTAGTTACCAAAACGGGTCAAAACAAGTGTTAAAAAAAGTTTGGGTCATCAATCCAACTTTAACAAGCCTTTTTAAGTGGTTTTAAACAGTGTTTATATGTTTTTCAAGTTTACAAGTTAGTTTTAAGGTTTTATCTATAAGTTGTTAAAATCTGTGGTGACAAAATAGATTATAGTAGCTTGTTTGATAAGGCTTTTGAAATTAGCTTTTTTAAGTATTGTTTTTGTGTTGTTATCAGTGTCAAAATGCAGTATACAAGTGTTGATTAAATTTGCCTTAGTCTTGTAAAAGTTTAGCTAAAATATGTCAAGTCAGTTTTTAAGTTTTTAAAAGTCACATTTTAATCTTAAATTTAGATAAGTAAAAGTAGGTTTTAGCTTCTGAAAATTGGTGCACAAGTAGAATTTAAGGTAAGGTTGATCTGTTTTAGCTTACTTTGTAGTTTAGGGCTTATTAGATAAGCTGAATTTAGGACTGCACTTTAGTCCTTAAAAACTAAAAAAAACCAAAAAGGGTAGAACTTAGTGTAAACTGTCTTTTTAATCAAGCTTTTTAACAGCTCATTTGATTTTCAAACTCCTTTTTCTTTGTTGATTATTGAAGCCCATAGGACAAGCTTTTCAGTGGTATAAGCCACTTAGCCATAAGGATCCATTTTCTAGCTTAAAATTAAGCTAGAAAGTGTCTTCTTGGCTGTTTGACTAAGTGTTTTAGCTAAGAAAGCTTATTTGCTTTTTATAGCTTTTCTGCTTATTTTATTCCTACGTACTTATTAGGGTTAAGGCTTTATATGTTTTAGCTTATTTGTCATTTTCAATTGCTTATTAGCTTTAATTCTTAGTCTAAAAGTTTAAATTAGTTCATAATCTTTCATTGTGGTAATCTGTCTTTAAATGCTTTTAGGCTTGTTAGCTTATTTGTTTTTGCTTAATTTTTGTTCCATAATGCTTATTAGGTATAGCTTATTGTTAGTGGTTAGTGTATTTGCTTTGTCATTAGCTTATTGTGTCTAAAAAAGGCCAACAGTTTAGTCTCTTGTCATTTCAGTTTTTAGCTTAATTTTCATACTTAGAGTGCTTATTTTTGAGCTTATTTTTAAGTTTTATAAAAAGTTACATTTTTAAGGTTGCTTATTTAGCTTATTAAAAACTTTTATAAAAAGAAATTTGCAAATAAAAAAATATGTTGGGAGTTGAGGGAAATCAGGGGTGAGCAAGGCTCGAACCCCTGACCTCAACCTCACCTCAACCAACATATTTAACACACACCACACAACCACCAGCGCCCTTGGGTCTTTTCCGTTATGTCTTGCACACATTATTCTTTTACCACCTTTTTGGCCTTTTAAGCTATAAGCTATTTTCGGCTTATTAACAGCTTATTTATATAAGCTGTTAACCTCATTTTATTTTTCATAGAACCTGCTCACTTTTAGCTACTTTTTGTAATTTTTTTAGATTTTTTATAAATAGTTTAGTATTTTTAATATTTAATTTAGATAAAAATCGTTTTTAATTCATAAAAAAATAAATAAAAGTCAAAAAAATTTAATTTTCTTTTATCATTTAGGATTGTTAAAAATTAAATTTGCTTTCGTAAGGTTAAATTTGAAGAATTGTTATGTTTAAGAAGGGGGGGGGGGGACGGGATTTGGTCCCGTTATTGTTTTTCTTCGTTTTTCACTTTAATTGCTTACATTTTTTGTTTACTTTTCTTTGTTCTAGCATTTCAGTCACTTAGGATTTATAAAAAATTAAAAATCATTTTAGGATTAAATTTTGATAAATTAGGCTTTAAGTCATTTTTTAGGATTCCCGTTATAGTTTTTAGTGATTTAGCTTTAATTAATTTCGTTTTTAGATTGCCTTACTTGTTTTTCCCGTAGAATTAGAAAAACCAATCAAAATCTTTGTTATTCAAACATCAAATATCAAACCGACTTTCGACTCTCAAATTTGCACTCCTCGTTGTGGAAAACGGTACCCGAAGATATCATATACTACTCGGATTTTATTGATTTTCTTTCTTTAAACCTTTTCAAGGATCACTTGATTTGGTTTGGTTAATATAAGTAGTATTATTATTTATATACCTAAAGTCAGAAATCATGGATACGACGTATTCTTCAAAGTCAGGCAATGGTCTATTTGATGACGTTCAAAGTCTTGGATATACGTCCGTAGAGGTTCGAATAATAACGGCGTATTGGGTGTCATATCATAGAAACTTTCTCGAATACGGTCTTCAGTTATGCCCAAAAGCTGCCTTTTGCTAACTTTTCACCAATTACTCCATAATTACTGCAATTCTCAAATATAAGCGATTAAGTAACAATTTATTTGCAATAACTATACAAAATAGATTAATAACATGGGATAAATGATGCTATAAAATAGACGTTATTTGATGTCATCAAATATCCCCCCACTTGAATCCTACTTGTCCTCAAGTAGCCTTTAGAAGTTTATAAAAAAATGATCCCGTAAGGATATTTTTCATAAAGCATTATTCATTCTATTACAAGTACACAACCAACATCTCACGAAATAGGAAAATGAAATCACTCAAATCACTCAACTAATCTATGTGGTAACATGTAACAAATTCGCTCAATTGCTCGGTCGTGACGAGTATTCTATCGTAAGCTTGGCAAGGATACATATCTCCACCGCTAAAGCTAAGAAGGTAAATATGGGTTTTTGTATGGAAAGGCGTACGGTTTGATCATTCTACAATCTTTCACCAGAAGTACCACTCCAACAAGGCAGCTGAAGCACACATACACACCCGAAACGCCGGGATAGACATGTGTGTTCGATCACATCCCCATTCGAATTTAACCAACGGTTAGGATGAAGAATGATTATAGGTAAGAACCTTCAAACAATTACAAAAGTCAAAACCAACGTAGGTACAATACATGCATACATGACCCGTAACGACGGATATAGACATGCTGTTCGATGTATCCTAATTCGCTGTAAAACCATCGCTAATCACCCGGTGAGATGGAAGTAAATTGTTGTTAAATAAAAATCAAGAAACAAATAGATTAAGACTTAAGATACAAGTTGCTAGACACTTATTTCCCGACTGTTACATGATAAAGACACGACTATTTACAACGTCTTGATCATAGATCAAAAACAACAACCTAAGTTGGCGTTCTCGTAACGGTCAACTTCCTAATCTTCCCAAAACTTTACATACTCTACAAGGCAAGTGGCGATATCTTCCACTTTGTACAATACTCTACATCGTTGATTTTTTTAGACGTATCAACGAATAATCGATCCTTCGTGTAATTCCTTCGGTAGTTGCGAAACGATTATCTTTAAACTTTCTTTCTCTTTTTGTATTTTTCTCATTTTTTTGATTTTTTTTCATTTTTTTAATACTAACTATACTTCAAATCTCAGTGTAGTTTCAGCATATTCACGATCATAATAATTCTGGATAATTTATTCGATAGTTCCTTCGTCTTCGGATTCACCAATAATTATGACGATAGTAAAATCACATGAGTTTTGACTACTAATATATATTCCCATTTGCAATGTGCAAATTTCCAACCGCACCAAAGATAGAAAATGACACAAGACTCGAGAAACATAAACTTTACACTTAAGACAACTATACCCCGGCGAACTAGAAATTTTAACTTAATCTAACAGGAAGGTTAAGGTTAAGGGTGTAACGAAACAAATAGTTGGAGTAAATTCCTAAAGGATTGGCTCTACGAGTTTTTTCCTAATTGGATCATTCAACTCTAAATATTGAGAAGTGGAAAGGTTTTAAACGGGATGGTTAACTAACCGGTGTAGTTAGTTAATAAGCAACATGTAAAGGCGTTTTGGGTGAAATCCTAAAATTTACCAATTTAAACAAGTTACTCCATCTAAATCCATAGTACTTATCATTGCGGTCTCAAATAGATATACCAAGCCAAGTTCTAAAGTCTATCAACATTACCTCACACGACTCTATTTTGTGAAATTAGTAAACATTTTAAAACGAAAAGTTAAATAGGGTTATTGTGTGCAGTAAGTATCAAGTAAATTTCATAAAATTAGCTTGATAAAAAATTAATTTAAGCCATAATTTTACCTTTTTAGTGTGAAAATTAGGACAATATACTTCTAATTCCATCCCTTCCACTGAATTATACAACGACCTTGTTGCAATATATAAAACATTAAATACGGGAATTTGAAAAGAATTAGAATGAGAAACTCCCCTGATTTTTGCTCGGTAGATTCTTCAATTTGCGTTTATGAGCAAGATTTTGTGTTGAACCGCCGTCTTGAGGTTTCAAGACTCCAACACTTCAAGATCTTCAGATTTGTAAATTCTCCACCAATATATGTATTTTTCACGAGGTCCTGTGCAAATTCTCAAAAAACAAATGCAATTCTATCTCCGTGTATTCATTTGGTTAGACTCGAAATAAATACCTAAAACTGTACAGGAAGTCGATACACCATATCCATTCCCCAGGATACGCAGTATTGAAACCTGTATACGCTGTATTCATTTAATGAATATGTCGTATAGACTGTGCTGAAAATAAAGACTAGATAACGTCCAGATAGTCGATACGACGTATCCATGTGGTTTGGATATGCCGTATAGACAGTCTGGAAAGACAGACTTGATAAAAATTGAAAATACATTCCGGGTTGTCTCCCGGCAAACACTTTTGTTTACAGAAAAGTCTTTAAGTTAGACTTGCTCCAATTTAATCCCATCCTTATAAAACAATTTGGGGTCGAATGGGATGCCAAATGGCACATATAAATTCTTGATTAGAAAAATGAATGACATCCCTTTGTTAAGATAATTACAAGTCATGATATTAAGATTTAATTCCTTGATAAAAATTCCAGTTTTGAAAAATTTATTAGATGTATCATGACTTGTTTTCAAAAGCTTATTTGACCCATGTGTATAGGCACCAACATCGGTATTTATTACATCAGGTAATGGTTTGACAAATAAATCCCCCGAAGAGTGTTCAATATCAATTTTATCATCATCATTGTCCTCATCCGATTTTGAATCATCAGGATAAATCACGTTAAAAGGAAATATATCATTAAAGTTTAAAATGTTTTGTTCCTCTTCATCACATTTAGACAACGATGTTTCATCTTTCAAATTAATTTCATCGATATGTTGAGGGTTTAAAATCGGTTCAGTTAATAAATCAAATTTGGACGTTTGAGCATCATTGTAAACAATGGCTGGAAACTCATTCTCGAAATCTTTAAAGAAGTCTAAATCATCAAAATAACTGACAGTAGGCTTGGGTGATGGAAGCAAAGGCATATTGACTTTATCATTATCATTTTCCGAATCTGTTTTTAAATTGTTGACAGAAATTATTTTGTAAGAAAATGAATTTTTGACAAAAATTACCGTGCAATCTTCATCGTCGGATTCGTCAAACGATATTCTAAAGTCAATTTCATTGTTATTAAGAGAACTTACCGTAGGCTCACACGAGAGTGTTGCTTCAGATGTTAACGTTTCATTAAAGACTATAGCTAGGAATTCAGTTTCAACAAATATGAGGTCGTGAACGTCTTCATTATCCCAGATCTTACCATACGTAGCAGTTTTCCAGTTATATACCTTACCACGCCTATGAGCATTTTCTTCCTCAAGCCTGATATACTCCTTCATAGTAATGTTAGGGTTGTCAATTTTAATCTGTAATAAATTCGCTAGAAAAGAAAACTGTCAAATAGCTTAATACCGTATTGATGATAGAGTCGAATACACTGTATTGGTTAAAAAAAATTATACGCCGTATCCAATAAATTGAATACGCCGTATTGGTTTGAAAATTTTTTTACAGCGTACGTTGAATAATGCAGAAAACACACAAACACACAATATGCAAAAATATACAATGCAGAAAATCAAACACACAAAACAAACACGCAAATATGCAAATTAATCTAAACTAAACTAAAACACTAATAAATAAGAATTAAACAACTTCACTCCCCGGTAACGGCGCCAAAAACTCGACGTGTCGTTGTGTAGGTGTTATTTATGTATCAAGTTATATTATTTATTTTATGCCGACTATACCTAAAAACAACACTTTAACGGGCAGTGTACCCGATCGGTAGTAGTTTCGTTGGTAAGTAGGGTGTCGATCACTAAGAGCGAGAGCGTTAATTCCTAATTCTATCAGTATTTTCGTTATCTAAGTTAAACCTAAAACTAATGCAAAAAGGGGGGTTTCAGCCTAAGAGACTGACACGGTTTTGTGTATCTAACCTAAGGTTTTGATGATAAGTAAAGCAATAAACACACACAAGAATACAAACAAACGATAGGGAAGCGGTCGAGAACTAATGGAAGGAAAACGTGTCAACCATGAATAATCTGATAAAACGCAGGTATGTTTATTTAGTGCAATGATTGTCTTATCTCGAAGGGCATATCATTCCTAGACTTAGGCGGTACTTCTTCCTAAGACCTAAACACGCTAATCCTGTCACAATTAGACGCATCCGCATAAAGCAACCTTATGTTGATTATAATCTATCTTAGGATCTAAGTAATGGTGCTCTTACTAAACCCTAGATCATCGATACTTACCCACTTACTGCTTAACGGCGATTTATATACTAGTAGTCCACTGTCCGAGTCCTTACCAATGGAATAAGAACGTACTCGTTGATACCAAGGTCACCTTATGGCTCAACTAAGCTCACTAATCTAAAGGCAAAGATAAGTCAGTATTTTTGATCCTATGATTCTAGATATATAAATTACAATATGGAGAGCTATCCCGGACTCTTAGCCTACGCCCAAACAACACCAAAGTTACAGCGCATTAAATATGTAGGACTAGACCCAGTTGAATGATAGGTCGCATACTTAAGCACGTAAATGAATATAAATTGATAAACATAAACAAGAATCAATGATAAATTAAGCAATCACGATAAACATACCAAACATTAGATCTTCATAAACATGGCTGATACCTAAAGGTATCAGCCGATAGTCATTGTAAAAATACACACGGTTTGATATATGAGCGATTAAAATAAAGAAACCTTAATCGAATACGTATTCGGTTGCACGATGATTACAAGAGTTTTCCTATGATCTTGAGGCTCTTTTCTGACCTTCCAGGCTCCTTTATTCGTCTCTTAGTCGACTTGGTGGTTTAGGGATTCACTTGCATACCTAAAACTGAGTTTAGGGTCGTCTATATATAGTGGTCTGTAAGTTGGTTCGATACGGCGTATTGAGAAGCTCAACACGGCGTATTAAATGACTTGGCGTGGGCTCCAAGAATAAAATATTCCAAAATTCTTGTGCAGGAATTTGGATACGCCATATCCGATTTTTGGATACGGCGTATCAATTGCGTATTCTTCAAAGTGAGGCAATGGTCTTGAGTTCTTCAAAGTCTTTAGATACGGCGTATTTTTCTAAAATGAGACGGCGTATCGATGTCAGAATCAACGACTTTCTCAAACTCTTCGTTTATGCTTCATAACATATTTTTTTCTCCATCTTTTGCCAAATGCTCCAAAATTACTGCAATTCTCAAATATAAACGATTAAGTAATAATTCTTTGCAGTAATTATACAAAATTGGTTACTTACATGGGATAAATGATGCTATAAAATAGATGTTATTTGATGTCATCATTTATGGTTTGAAAATGATTTGGGTAACTACACTTAAATAGATATCACATACCCATGTTAGTGGTTCCATAGTGAATCTAATAATTAGATATCACATATATGACGGTTCAATGACTGACATTAACAAGTTTCTATGTCACTCTTGTTAAATAACACTATTTTTACAAGCTTAGTCCCTAAAGAAATCTTCCTTTGGAAGACATGTGGAAGGCAGAAATTTGATTAGACAAAAAAAAACCTTATGGGACCAACGGTGTAAGATATTGTTATTATGATCCACGTGTGAATCTCACTTTTACACCAATGGCCCACGTATAAATGCCTATTTGACTGATTTTCCTTACAAGAAGACGTAGTTGTGGTCAAGAAACCATACCGTTTGGTCAAAGTGACCAAAGCCGTTGTTGGATTAACAACTCCAAAAGCAAAAATTAGATTTTCTGGTTCTGGTAAAAAGAAAATATCTTAAATTTCTTGCTTAAGACAAGTTTTTTGATTGGTTTTTAATAAGTCTTTAACTAGTTACTTGTATAGTTGTATGTACTGTGAATTTATGCACTAAATTTTAGGATTGTTTGCACTAAATGCCTTTAAATTAGTCTTCATGTTACTTGTTGTTTTGTAGATAGTATCAGGCGGGGAAAAAATAGTGTTGTAGATATGGTCCCTAAGGTTCCTTAAGTAAGTAGTTGGACTAAAATACCCTCGACGTTAAGAGAAAATAGGATTGGAAATCGATCAAAGGACTAGTCAGAATTACAAAAACTACCAAAAATGAACGTAACTCATAAAAATCCAAGTTGTAAATGAGCAATAGCAATAATTAATAACCACACAAAGGTTAAGGAACCAAATCAATAATTAACAACAACACACTTTTAAAGAACCAAACAAAGTTTTACATAAAAACCAACTTGAAAAACAACACAAAGTAGGCATAAACAAAATAACCAACTGACTCTATTGACCCGACCCTAACCCACATCTAAACCAACCATCTTCAATGAAATCATAACTTAACCAACACATGAACAACCCAATCACATATTTTTCATAACAGAAACAAAATCAAGTTTTTTATGCACTTCACAATAAGTCTTAATGATCATCTTCCTTAGCTCTAACAATTTAATAAAATCATTCTCTTGAACTTCATGCAAAAACTTACAGCAATAGTAGGACATCAATGATGGAGGCAATCCATCAAGTTCACTTATAAACAACTTCCTATCATGTGTGCGGTCTATAAACTGCACCCATAAGTTGTGTATATCGGCTGCAAAGTCAAGATCAATTAACGTTTCCCTTTCAAAGTATAACATCATTCTATCAAATAAAGACCTAGAATTAGCAGCCACGACGAGTCCTTCTAGACGTGGAAAAGAAGCCGTTTTTTTGAAGTGAATGTTGAGTGTATTGTATCACCCCCACCCAACGGATGTTGGATTGCGCAGCGGAATTAGCAATTTGGATGTTACTAAATAGCACCATTCACCAAGACAATAGAAAATAACCCAAAAGAGACGTTTAACAAACATGTGTTCCATTATTAATCAGAGATAAAAACACGTTTAGGTCCCCACAGAATCGCAACCACATCCATTACATCATTTGAAAAACTATTGTTTCAAAATAAAGACATTGTTTTAGAACAACACAAGACATTGTTTGTGAAAGACAAGGAACTCACAAGTAGTCTTTCATCAAATCCATCACACGCACGACACCTCTACACCATCATTGCCTTCATCCTTGGTTACCTGGGATAAAACATGTTTAAAACATCAACAACTATGTTGAGTGAAATTCATAGAGTTTACAATAATTAACAAGCAATAATCTTTGAACGCATAATTAGTTATCGGGAAAAGAATGCAACGAATGCAATGTATAGCAACTTATTTTCTTTCACGCAATAAGATTATGACATCGAACGTTAACAGTACATATGGCATTTCATATGTTAGTGTGCCCCAAAACAAGGTATTATTGTCATATACCTACTACTTTCTAGATACAAAATGTCCATTTGACAGGGTGGTCACAAGGATTCAGACCCCGAACAGGGTTGTCAAACCTAATAGATCTATTTAATGTAATATCGTTCACCTTACAAGGCAATTAACGGTTCATGAAATAAGGGACTTCGACAATAGCTACTTATGCGAAAACAATCTCGTAATCGGGTCCAACATACCATAAAATCATATGTGTTCGATTTTATAAAACAAACATGCACCCCCCCTGGGTTTAAAAACAATTAAAAGATTTAAATGCGAGGCTATGAACTCACCTTAAGCAAAAGATCCAAATCAATCAAATCAACAAGCACAAATAGCTTCACGTCCTAACCGCGACCTTTGTAATACATATATAGCGGTACGTGACTAAAAGTATATTAAATCATATATTACATACTTGATTTTTTATATATATATTAATATTACGTACATTCAATCATATACTACAATCTCCAAGTGCGACGCAAAACATTTCACTTTGACGCACTTAACAATATTGCAACATTTTCCGTAAAGTTTTCATTTTTAGAAAGTTACCGAAAGTAAGGATAATATAATCCAAAATTCATATTTCGTTATCAATTAACTAACATTACGAACCCTTTGCTCATTAAAGACTTCATTCAAAAGTTTACGCAAGTTTGACTTTCAAAAGTCAAACTTCGTAGTTGACTTTTTACCCCAAAAATACCCAAACTTGACTCGGTCTTAAAACGTTCATTATTAAGAGTTACGTGACGATCCACCTAGCGAAACGAAGCTTAGGGTGAACACTATCACTTAACATTATCCAAAATGGTTAACCCAAAACCTATAAAAATGACATTTTCGACATAATCCGACTATCAAAATACGCTTAACTAGTCTATATAATTATACCAAAACCATCAAACTTTGGTCAATGACTAAACACACTTTCAATATTTTCCGCACTTGAATCATCTATCAATAATCATAATACACGCAATATGACTAAATAAATCAACACATAAACATAAATGAGTGCTCACAAGGCTTTCAAGAAAATCAAACTATGGCTTCCCCTTGGTGCTTAGAATCGGACGCAACCCAACAAACCAAACCAAACCCTTTTTCAATCAACAAACACTAAAATAACAACAATCTAACTAATCTAAACACCCTCTTATACATGAAACTAGCAAGAACCAACCAAAATTTCAACTTCTTCAAATCTTATTGCATGTGAGGTTTTTATAGTGGGTTTTGTAGCTCTTGAAACAAGTATTAAGAATATATAATTTGATTGTATTGCATGTCGGAAAATAAGCCGGAAAAGTGTGGTGTTTGGGTGGCCGGTCGAAGAGAGCTAAGGAGGAGAAGAGATTTTGTTTTTGTAAAAATTATAAATGTGCATGTGGTGGGGTATTTATAGAAAGAAACTTTGGCATTTTGGCAATTTAGGTCCCTCCTTCTTATAACTCCTTTTAAACTAGTACAAAGCATTATTTTTTTTATTTAAAATCGGCCAAAGACTCGGGTCACCCCACGTCAATAAATATTTTAAATCCGTCCAACTAATTTTATTTTAAAATGTTTAATAAAACGTTAAACCTCGTAAAACACGGTTTTCACAAAAACTCGGGGAAACGTTGTAAAATATAAAAATAACATATTCACGCTCTCGGAGCAACAATATAAAATTTTCTAACTTTCTTAGACGCTAAAAACAAATAGAAACTCAATCACGGCATGAAATTACCCTATAAATGGAAATTTCCATCAAACCTTATATAGTATAAATGACTATAATTATTTACGTAGAAAAAATATTTATCTTAGCTTGGGATAGACGTTGACTTGAAACTCAGGTTCTTACATTCTCCCCTCTTTTAGGGAGCGCCGTCCCTGTGCTCAGCTCGACTTATCCGCTTTCCTCGCTTCGTCCTTACTTGTAAAGAGATGAGGGTACTTTTTATTAATCTGATCCTCACGTTCCTAAGTAAATTCTGGACCTCTTTGCGAATCCTAACGAACTTTAATGATAGGTATCCTACTTTGCTTAAGTCGCTTAACCTTTCTATCAACAACTTCTACTGGCTCTTTAATCATATGCAACTTATCATCAAGTTGAATCTCATCCATCAGAACAACAATATCGCCTTCCGCTAAACACTTCTTAAGATTCGAAACATGAAAAGTACTATGAATCCCTTTTAACTCTTTAGGCAACTCCAACGTGTAAGCTACAGGACCAACTCTAGCTAAAATCTTGAATGGCCCAATGTAACATGGACTCAACTTTCTGCGCTTTCCAAAATGCACAACGCCCTTCTATGGCAATACCTTGAGCAGTACCATATCATCAACTTCAAATTCCAGTAGCTTAGTTCTCCTATTTTCATAACTTTTCCTGGCGACTACAGGCAACTAACAAACAGTTCTTAATATGGACGATCTTCTCGGTCATATCACGGATCAATTCTGGACCGGTGAGTTGGCTATCCCTAACCTCACTCCAGCATACAGGTGATCCACACTTCCTTTCGTACAAAGCCTCATATGGTGCAGCCTTAATGCTCGCGTGATAACTAATGTTGTATGAGAACTCAACCAATGGCAGATGGCGATCCTAACTACTTCTAAAGTCAATCACACAGGCATGCAACATATCTTCTAGCGTTTGTATAGTCCTCTCACTTTGACCATCCGTTTGAGGGTAGTAAGCGGTACTCATATCCAAATTCGTCCCCAACGCTTCATGAAGCGATCTCTACAATCTTGACGTAAAATGGCTATCTTGATCCAAAATGATCGAAACAAGAACACCATGCCTACACACTAACTCCTTCATGTAAAGTCGCATGAGCTTCTCTATACTACACATTTTCTTCATTGGTAGGAAATGAGCTGATTTGGTCAGTCGGTCGACAATAACCTAAATCGTATCATACCCACTCGGCGTTCTCGGCAATCCACTCACAAAATCCCTAGTAATCCTTTCCCACTTCCATACTGGAATCTCTGGTTGTTGCAGAAACCCAGACGGTTTTTGATGCTCAGCTTTGACCTTCGCACAAGTCAAACACTTACTAACATACGTGGCAATATCCGCTTTCATATTCAGCCACCAGTACAACGGTTTCAAATCTTAATACATCTTGTCCGATCCCGGATGGATGGAATACTTGGACTTATGCGACTCATGCATAACCAAATCCCTCAATCCATCGAATCGCGGAAACTAAACACGATTTACAAAACAACGTGTTCCATCAGGGTGAAACTCAAATATTTGCTTAATCAATCTCCCTAAATTTTTTGCCTTCACATTCTCTCTTTTCATTGCTTCCTCATAAGCTTCACGAATCTGCTTCGGTAAATCATTATGAACAATCATCCTCAAAGCTCGAATACGTAATGGATTTTTCCTTTCCTTCTGACTTAAGGCGTCAGCCAAAACATTCGCTTTTCCAGGATGATACCGTATCTCATAATCATAATCACTCAACAACTCAATCCATCTCTGTTGTCTCAAGTTCAGCTCTTTCTGATTCAAAATATATTGTAGGCTCTTGTGATCGGTGAAAACTACACACTTTCTTCCATACAAATAATGTCTCCATAATCTAAGAGCGAAAACAACGGCTCCTAACTCCAAATCGTGAGTAGTGTAATTCTCTTCATGGACTTTCAATTGTCTAGAGGCATACGCTATCACCTTCTCTCTTTGCATCAACACGGCTCCATAACCCTTAAGTGATGCGTCATAATACACCACGAAATCTTCCGTTCCCTCGGGCAATGCTAAGATCGGTGCTCTACACAACTTCCGTTTCAATGTCTGAAAAGATTCCTCTTCTTATTTTCCCCATTCGTATTTCTTATCTTTCTGAGTCAACTTAGTTAGTGGCTTAGAAATCAAAGAAAAACCTTCAATGAACCTCCTATAGTACCCAGCTAATCCAAGAAATTGCCTTACCTCCATTGGCGTCGTTGGTGCAGCCCAACTCTTAATGGCTTTGATCTTGGCAGGATCAACATGAACACCACTACGATCAATCACATGACCAAGAAATTATACCGAATCTAGCCAAAAATCACACTTTGAAATCTTGGCATACAATCTCTCTTTTTTAAGCAACTTTAAAATAATCTTCAAATGCTTCCCATGCTCTTCTTCGTCCTTGGAATAAACCAAAATATCATCGATGAACACTATGACAAAGTTATTAAGATATGACTTGCATACTCGGTTCATGAAGTCCATAAACACAGTAGGCGCATTAGTCAATCCGAACGGCATCACTTGGAACTCAAAGTGACCATACCGAGTTTTGAATGCAATAATTGGAATGTCCTCTTCTTTAATGCGTAACTGGTGATATCCTGATCACAGATCGATCTTAGAATACCCGCTAGAACCTTGCAGTTGGTCAAATAAATCGTCAATTCTCAGAAGAGGATAACGATTCTTGACAGTCAACTTGTTCAACTCGCGATAATCTATACACATCCTAAAAGATCCATCTTTCTTCTTCACAAACAAAACCGGTGCTACCCACGGTGATGAACTCGGATGAATAAATCATTTCTCTAACAACTCTTGCAATTGTACCGACAACTCTCTCATCTCAGGCGGTGCCAATCTATACGGTGCGCGTGCAACAGGTGCAGCCCCCGATACTAGATCAATTCGAAACTCTACTTGTCTCGGTGGTGGTAGTCCTAGCAACTCCTCAAGAAACACCTCAGGAAAATCATGAATTACAGGCACGTCTTCCAATCGTTTCTCCTTTGATTTCTTCTCCGTTACATGTGCCAAGAACAAATGACAACCTCGATAGACATACTTATAGGCCTTAATACAAGATATGACCTTTAATCAAGACACACCCTTATCACTTTCGACTATCAACATCTTTTTTCCGTACGATATACAAACAACTTTCTCGCCACAGACGATAACGGCATTGTGCTTGACAAGCCAATCCATACCAATGATGACGTCAAACGTACCAAGCTCAATCGACATAAGATCGATTCCAAAAATATGGTTCACTAAATTCAAAGTGCAACCTTTCAAAATAGTGTTTGTACTAACTACCCTTCCATCAGCTAACTCTACCTCATAACTAGCTCTTATTTTAACCGGGTCGATATTAAGCATGGAACTAAATCTAGTATCTACAAAACTCCTATCGGAACCCGAATCGAATAAAACAAAAGCATAGCGGTTATTGAGCAAAAATGTACCAGTAACCACATTTAGACCCTTTGCCTCAGCATCCTTAATAGCATAAGCTTGACCACAAACTTCTCCAACTTCCTCTTGCTTAACCTTCCTTGGACATCGATTCCTAGTATGACCTTGCTCACCACAGTCATAACAAGTCGGAATAGGCAGAGCATTCGCACCCATGGCAACATTCTTCTCCTTGCAATACCTTGCCTTATGCCCAATCTTTCCATACTTGTGACACTTGATAGTACACTGACCAACATGGCGAGTAAAACATCGTTTACACAAAGGAAGTGATCCAGAAGACACCTTTCCATCAGTAGGAGTGGTAACCATGGCTCGCATGTTCCTTTGCTTTTGGTTATTCTGTAAAGTTTGATATGAGTTGTCCCTATGATTACCCTTACCACTACTATTTCCACATTGAAAGCTCTCCCACTTTTACTTCTTCCCTTCCAAAATTCTTTCATCTCTAGCTTGCGATTTTTGTTCCATCAACTTATGAGCCATACCTACAGCTTCGTTTAGGTTAGAAGGCTTAGAAGAAGTAACTTCACCCTTGATGTTATCAGTCAATCCCTAGATGTAAGCATCAACTTTTACTTTTTCCGGTTCAACCATTCTCGGACACATCAATGCTAACTCATTGAACCTCTGAGTATAAGCCACAATGTTATACTCCCTGACCTTCAAGTTCCATAGTTCGTTCTCCATTCTTTGAATTTCTTCTATCAGACAAAACTCTGCAGTCATCAACTGTTTCATCTCAGTCCAAGGCATTTGGTTCACAGTCTCTAAACCTATAGTTGCAACCTTAGCATTCCACCAAGTCAAAGCAGGTCCTTGTAGAGTTGCAGCAGCAAACTTAACCTTCTTGCCCTCTGCACATTCACTGATTCCAAAAACACTCTCAGTTTTCTCGAACCATCTTTGCAACTCAACAGCTCCCTCAGTGCCGTGAAAAGCAGTAGGATTACACTTTATAAACCCAACAAAATTGCACTCATGAACAACAGGTGCGGAATCCTGACCCCTAACTGGTCTAGATCCCCTAACATCATTTCCAGCATTCGCATGTCTAGCTCGCTTAGCAGCGATAGCAGCATCGACACTTTCCTTGATCATTCAACGAATAGCAGCTTGAGTCAAAGGTGCAGACTTAGGAGGCATGATTCTGTCACGTCACACAGAAAATAATCTGATAAGCATTCATAACATGATATACTCATAACATGGTACAATGACAAATCAATCACAACTACAGTCACACAACACCAAGTAGTAATCAAAAGATAGACATTCATTTTCCATCACAAAAGAGTTAATACATAGTTTGTTTCATGAAATGATACAAATCGTTACAACCAATAGCCTCAAGTCTACTAACTAAGGACTTAGTTTAGTGATTACATAATAAAGATACTACTAATGAATCTAAACTGCTAAGCATCATGAGGAGATCCTCACGGCTTAGACGAAGGACTCTTATCATCTTCAATCAGAACATCGATAGCTTCATTCGGTCTTTCTCCAAACACAAATCCTCTACGAATCATCTCTTGATAGAACTCATGAGCTCGAACTCTAGTCCAATAGAGATCTCTCTCGACTCGTTCGTTCTACATACGAAGGAATGTGTTGCTAAACCTTGCTTCTTCAAGTTCCTTCTTCAACTTCTTACAATCAACCTTATCTTCAACATTACCAAGCTTCTCAACCAGCTTTTCCATTATGGTCGTTCTTTGCTCCACACTAGAATGCACTTCATTACCCAAGTCCAAACTCAACTTACCATAATACTCATCCTTTGCTTTTCCTTTCTTCTTGACCAATGCATGCGCCGTCTCACGACCACACAATCATCTTGAAAGAGAAGCCATCCGACTAAAAAGAGAGTTAATGTCCCTCCTCATGAGACTATGCAATAGACCATCACTGTCCTCTCAAATAAAAGGATCAGTAGACGATCCACCTACCTTATGGACGCTAATGGGAACAGTCTCATCCTCATGCTTAATTGGATTATCAATCTTATTATCAGGTTCAGACTCAAAAGTATGCGGCGGAGGATTATGAGGATCCACCTCTTCGTAAGGATATGTCAACTCCGGCTCATTCTCATCTTCCTTAATGTCGATCTCCATATCATCTTCATCTTCTTGAGGATCTTCTTCTTCCTTAAATTCATCTTCTTCCGGGTCTTCGTCTTCATCTTCTAAGACAGGTTCGAGAACAACAGGTACATCATCGTGTTGATTCGGCTCAACAACAGGTACATCATGATCATGATCGGGAGGAATCACATTCACCATGATACTCTAGAAAATATCATATAATACTTACTTAATAGCGTATCACTTCTTAATATTATCATTCAATAGCATTTCACTTCTTTTTTTTATCAGAACACTATTGTCAAAATAACAGTTCACATAAAAGCGCAACAACAAAATTTTACAATTCGCGACCTTCTTGATTCACATATATCTTAATTATATTTCAAACATATATAATAGTAGTTATCATATAATCACATGACATTTCATGCATACAACACATGCATAAATATTCATACTTAACCAATCACACATATAATACATACATAAATATACTTACACGTAACAATTAATAAATGTACCTTACATGAAACCAATGGCAAAGAGGAGTATCATCGTGCGTGTAGAAGCGTCATAGTTTAGGTTTTTCAAAAGACTCTACCTAGTTCCTTACAATCTTAGACTCTTGACATTACTTTGATATCTAAAATGACTACAATCCAAGTTTTGAAAACAACCTAGTTCTCTAGAACCAAAGCTCTTGATACTAATCTGTAACACCCGCCCCAAGGGGCATCAGATTGCGCATCAGAAATTAGCAATTTGGTGTTACTAAATAGCATCCGTCACCACGATAATAGAAAACGACTAAAATAAGACGTTTACCAACATGTGTTCCAAAATTATTCAGAGTTAAAAGAGCGTTTGGGTCCTACAGAATCGTAACCACCGTCTATTACAAACCATGAAAAACATATTGTTTTTAAATAAAAGACATTGTTTTAAATCACCAATGTGATGTGTTTTTGAAGACCAGAACCATCATAAGTTGGGTTCTTTTCCATAAAATCCGTTCACATACAGCACGACACCTCTACGCCATCCTTGCCTTCAGCCTTGGTTACTTAGGATAAAACATGTTTAAAACGTCAACAACAAAGTTGAGTGACATTCATAGAGTTAATTTAATCAAAGTAACCTTTGAACACATCATTAGTTCTCGGGAAAACAAAGCAACAAATGCAATGTATAACAACTTCTTTTCTTTCACACAATAAGCTCATGACACCGAACGTTAACAAAACATATGGTATTTCATATGCTAAAAATGTGCACCAAACAAGGTATTATTGTCATATACCCACTAATTTCTAATAACAAAATGTCCGTTTGACAAGGTGGTCACAAGGATTCAAACCCCGGACAAGGTTGTTGATTCGATCAATAGTATATATATATATATATAATATATAGGCAAATCCCAACCAATTGCCTTTGGCCAAGGATTGGTCAAGAGTTTATCAATTAAAATATATATATGTCCGGAAGTATGATTCCCGGGTCGTTAAGTCCCAACGAGGCTTGAATGGAAAATCGAATGACGAATTGATAATCGATGTTTGAATATTACAAGATTATGATTGGTTTTCTATTTCTACAAGTTAAATATGCAAAAACGATTAAATAAAACCTAAAAACGAAAGCTAGAATGATTTAAAACTAAAATGTAGACGAAAATGTAAAAACGCGAGGGTTAAAATCCTAAATTACACAATTTTAATCCTAGAACAATTTTTAAACTCAAAATAGATTCTACTTGACTAAAAACGAAGTTTAAAAAAAACTAGACTAAAAACGGAGTTCGTTTGGACCAAAAACGAGTCAAATCAAAAACGGGGACGAATCCCGTTCTTTAAAAAGTGAAACTTTGCAAAAATGACCCTACATATGTAAATTTATTTTTCCTAGAAAATACACAATAAAAGAAAATTTAAAAAAAAAGATTTGTATTTTTCTGATTATTATTTTATTTTTTATGAATTTTCTAAGATTTTAAACAAAATAAATTATAAAAAATACGAAACGATTTTATAAAAATTTGAAAAAATTACAGAAATTAAAATAGGCTGAGACAATCCTAGGAAAAATAGAATCAAGTTTCCAGCTTATCTCGATAAGCTAGAATAAGCCCGAAAAGGCTTATAAGCTTAATGGCCAAAAAGGCTTTATATATTTGATAAACAAACACTCTACCAGATGAGCTATTGTAGCACAGCGGTAGAGTGTGTGTTTATAAAGGGTAGAGGGTGTGAGGTCGGGGGTTCGAGCCCTAGCTCACCCATGACTTCCACTTTCCCCTTTTATTTTATTTTTTGAAATTTTTTTTACAACTTTGAAGACAAGACAGAAATAAGCATTTTTGCTAACTGAAACTTTTTATGAAATCTACAAATAAGCACAACAATAAGCAAAACAAACAGACAGATTGCTTAATAGGCAAAAAGGGCTTGAAGGCTTATTTTTTTTCTTTTGATTTTGATTTAAAAAGCTACAAAAGGCAAACAAGCTATAAAATAAGATTAAGCTAGCACCTAATAAGCTAAAGCTAACCTAAATAAGCAAATTAGAAAGGGAATTAAGCTGTAAAAAGCTTAATAAGCTACTGACACAAGTATGAGTGCAAAACAGACAAAGGGGCACCTTGAGGCTTATTTTTAAGCACTCAAAAGGGGGTCCTAAGCTTAAAGCTTGCAGGGTCTTAAAGATTAGCTTATAATATTCCTAAAAGTGCAAAAAGATTAAAGTTTTAGTCATAAATAAGCCAAGAAAAAGGTGTGCCAATTGGCTATTTTGCACCAGGGCAACAACAAAGCCAAACAGCCCTTAAGGGCACTTTGGGGCTAAATTTTAAGCTAGCTAATGAAAATTAAAAGCAAAAATAAGTTAAAACAGATATAGCATACATACTAATGAGCTTATTCTTGCATTTTCAGAACCTAATACTGTATATAGCTTATCTAACTTTTAGCTTAAAAAGTGACTTCTAAAACTGCTTAAACTGCTTTGACAGGATGTTACATAAACACAAAACACAAATGCCACCATCTTTTTACTACCACACTCTTCTGCTTCATACTTAAAACAACACTAAACAATATGCACAAACAATTTTTAAAAGCTTAATCAATTAAGCTCTTGAATTCTATTTTATTATGACAGAATTTCAACATCTATTAGAAAAAGTCTTAAAACAAACTTATAAACTATAAAACTCTTAAAAAACAGTTTACACATATTTAAAAATGGGTGTCAAAGTTGACTGAATAACCCATAGACAAAATTTACCTCATTCGACCCATTTACCAACCTTGACCCAAACACCCCTTTATAATTCTGAATTAGCAATTTTAGGGCTAGACATACTTGGTCAAGCTTAGGATTGGTTAAAGCAAGTTATGGAAATGATATGAACAGACTAATAAGCAATAAAACAAAAACAAGAATAAGCACTTGTAATTAGAGAAAACAGTTATGGAGGCAGGATTATCTAGAAAATAAGCAGTTTTATTTAAATTATATTGAACTAATATTTATGATCTAATAACCTAACTTATGACATATTAAGCTAACATCAGGCAAGTTAAGCAAAAATAAGCACTAAACAGTTAAATTAAGCAATGCTACAGTAACTTAAAAAAAATGCAGGAAATTGAAAAAAAAACTTACAAAGGTCCAATTGTCAAGGAACCTAAAACTAACCTATCAACCCCTAAGTCCAAATATCTCTGAATCAATATCAATCCTTGGCCCATCCATAATTGACCATGCTCCAATAATTTTGTGCTTATTTGACTTTACAAGTCAAACTTTGATTTTTACTTAAAAACCAAGTAAGCTATGAATTAGCTTATGGAATTCAAGACTAAAACTTTGTATATTGATTAAACAAGATAATGAAGCTTTTGTGAGAACTTGAACAAATAACAATTTTTAAAACTCGAATTAAAGGGAAAATTCAAACTTTCTCATTAACTAGAATAAGAGTACATAAACTGAAAAATTGAAGTTACAATAGTCTGAAAAGCTTATAAAACTAAATAAAACTAAGAAAATCTGGTAAAAAAATGAGTGATGCCCTATTGGCTACATGGGTTGGGTATTTATACCCAAAACCCCATATCAACAATTTTAAGCTTATGTTTCTTTGCTAAGACATAAGGCCCCCTTTGTGTTTCTTTAGTGAGTGTAAAGCTTCAAAATCAATCATTGGCCATAGATTTGTCATGTGCTTCCTTGGATCACCATCTCAGCCATCGATGTTGTCTCGAAGGTGGTGAGATTGCCAAGTTGTCAACTCTCATTGGGCTGGGGTTTAGTGGAGAGGGGAAAGATGCTTTGTCCATGGGTTTTATTGAGTGAAGTAGGGTAAAAAGGAGGGAAGAGACCCGTAACTTTTGGTGGGAAATTTGGGTTTAAGAGTACATAAACTGAAAAATTGAAGTTACAATAGTCTGAAAAGCTTATAAAACTAAATAAAACTAAGAAAATCTGATAAAAAAATAAGTGATGCCCTATTGGCTACATGGGTTGGGTATTTATACCCAAAACCCCATATCAACAATTTTAAGCTTGTGTTTCTTTGCTAAGACATAAGGCCCCCTTTGTGTTTCTTTAGTGAGTGTAAAGCTTCAAAATCAATCCTTGGCCATAGATTTGTCATGTGCTTCCTTGGATCACCATCTCAGCCATCGATGTTGTCTCGAAGGTGGTGAGATTGCCAAGTTGTCAACTCTCATTGGGCTGGGGTTTAGTGGAGAGGGGAAAGATGCTTTGTCCATGGGTTTTATTGAGTGAAGTAGGGTAAAAAGGTGGGAAGAAACCCGTGACTTTTGGTGGGTTTAAAATGGGCGGGAAATTTGGTTTGTGGGTAACAGGGTAACGTTTGGGTGGTTGCCAACTTTGGTCCCTCAAAGTTATAAGGTTGTTTGCAATTCTCGTCCTTGAGGATGATATGAGTTTGGGGGTTTGGCAAAATTGCCCCCTCAACTCATATATAAGTATTGCAAAAACAGTCCTTGAATAATACAAGTTTAGGGGGTTGGCAGGAATGCCCCCTAAAGTTGTATTTCACTTAAATTGCAATTTCAGCCTTTGTCATTTATTCTTGTAATACAACTTTAGGATTTTGCAATTTTAGTCCCCCAAGTTGTCTTTTCTGCTTCAGTTTCTCAGAGTTGACTTTGACTTTTTCGGGGTTGACTTTGACTTTGTCGGGGTTGACTGTGACTGTTTGACTTTTCTGTTGACTTTTTGACTTGGTTGACTTTTTGGCTTTGATTTGGCTTCGTCTTTTCACACATTTTCATTCCGTGCTCAGTTTTGTCATTTTTGGCTTTTTTTCGTCCTTTTGTGTGATATCCGTTTCCTGCACAATACAAATGCAAAACAAACATATATTTGGCAGTTTTTGTCTGTTTTTGGTCATTTAAGTCCGTTTTTAATAGAAAAAGGTATGTGTAATTAAGCACATACCAAAATCCCTCATACTAAGGTATTGCCGTGTCCTCACGCAATGTTATGAAGTAAACACTTAAGAAAACCAAGAATCTCAATCCCCCTCGACTAATAACCTCGAAAAGTAGCTAAGTGTTCGTCAAGGGAAACTAAAGAATCAATAGCTTCGACAATGTTCCCGTTTTCACCTTTTTTTTATTTGTGACACTAAAAACTATCCCTAATATTTTGTATTTTTCCTTTTTGTTTTCTCAACTAACTATTTGGAATTCCTTTATTATATCAATACTGGGATCATTGAATGAGAAGCGCCCTTAGAATATCTACGGATGGTCCTGAATCGATAAATTCATTCGTCCACCGTTTTTCATAGTCCCGCGCTAAAGCGTAAAAACAAAATCACCGCGAAGTACAAGTAAAAATGCTAACAAATACTTATACTATGACTTGTCAACTTTTCGCTCCCAACAATTATTCAATTAGAGTGATTGTGCTTAATTTTAAGCTAAATTTAGATCGACAATTTTTAGAAAGTAGTTTAGTTTATGTGCATAAGCGATTTTCTGAAGCAATTCTGGGGAAAAAGACTAGGTATACCCACCAAACCAGCATATTCTAGATAGATCTAGCGGAGTTGGGCTTAGGTTATCTGGTGAGACCCACAGGAGAATGTTCGCAATGGGAAATAACGGGATACTCCACCCTTTAGGTCCGTATTTTCTTCGATTTTACCGCTAAATTAAACAATACTATCAAAGCACGCAAACATCAAAAAATTTAATGATCTCATTGGTGCGTTTATTCATGTCAGCGGACCTTTCTTCTCGGAACGTCCCAGGCCTTCCTCAGCTAAGTGCCCAGGTTTTTGACACCCACGAAGAATATTAATCGGAAATTTTTCTACCGACGGCAAACAACAATCTTTGAAGTCTTAAGCTGTTATTCTTAGTTCAAAATTATACTTGAGTTTAGAAAAAGAAATCTTAACCATTAAATTTTCCTTATTAGTCATTTATTGCTATACACTATACTATAATACCGCCATCATTTACATGACTACAACATCGGCCACGCCTCCGACAAGATGTAGTGACTTAGTCTGACGACGGTTTCTTATTGATAACACTTACGAATGCACTTTGGCATTTATTATCTCACTATGGGCCTTGTTTTGAAGACTGCAACATCGGTTGTGAGCCGGCAAGATGCAGTAAACCTTTATCAGCCCACAGTTTTCATTATTCATCAATTTTTTTTTTGCAACATATTTTCCGTAATAGAGAAAATTTCGTTTTAGAAACTCAAGTATAAAGCTGAACTAAGATGAATATTTTCGTTTCCGAAAGAGCTTCTTTTAGAAAATGTCGGTTTAAAGTCAAAGCAAAATTAAGCACGTTTATTAGTCAGGTTAAGAGCTTTGGGGAGAAAAAGCGACAAGTTACACTTATAAGCTTTTAAGATTTCCAAATAATCCTTGTTTAGCATCCTACTTGTAAATAACACTATCATTTCTCGTTCTTCGTCAAAATTTAAATTCTAATAAAGGATCCGCGAATGCTTAGCCTAATAAACTTTCGTTTATTAAATGGTTAAGGGACAAAGCTAGGGCTCAACATGCCCGATCGAGTCAAAATTTATTCTCATTCTACCCATTAGGAAAGTCAAAACTGTGACAAAACACTTATTTTATTTTTGAAAATTTTTAAATTTTTCCTCTTTTTTGAAAGTTTTGTTTTATTTTTCGTGGGTAAATAAACGGGATTACGTGACAACAACGGCTGCAGGCAACAATCAAATCGAAGATCCCCCCATACTAGAACTAAACATCGTCCTCGATGTTTTAAAGGGGTACCTACGTAAATCTAAGGCCGTTTATTAAGTGTGCCAAAAGATAAAATGTTAGTCGATTAGATTTGGATATTGGATTCCCAAAATGAAGCTGAGGATGTGAAACTCTTGTGGATGAAGGGTAAAACTGCGAGCACGAGAGTCTTCACAAAAAAATCAGGAATTCCTAGACATCAAAACACGGACTAAAATCACGGGTAATGGAAGGAGGTTAAGGCCTCCTCACACAAAAACACTTATTTATTACTACATTAATACTTATCCTGATGTGCATAGGTGCTCCCCGAAGCGTTGTTTTAAGGTCGCTATGCTTGACCCGTCCCCGAATTTATTGGTCCATGGGGAACGTCTGGAGATCCGGGACTACCAATTGTGGTACGTCCCCTCCAAAGTAGTGCTTCAAACGATGACCATTCACTTTGAAATTTGGCCCAGAGTTTTGGGATAACTCGACAGTGCCATATGGAAAAACTTGGGTTACAGTGAATGGTCCACTCCAGCGGGTGAGGAGGACTCGATCACCGACGTTGAAAACGCGATTCGACCAATGTAACATCCGAGAATTTTCGAAATTTCGAATGACGATTTTACCCTTTGACTTTTTAGGTCTAACTTGACTTTTTGACTTTTGATCTTTTATTGTCTCGTAAAAACAATTACCGCGTGACCGGTAAAATTTTTGGAACATATTTCAAATAATAAATCATATTTATTATTATATTTCTCAAGTGGATGTTATTTTTAATTTATTTGGCTTGAAAACGAAAAAGATATACATTAATTAATAGTTGACGTATCAAAAACGAACCACTAAATCATGTTTTCACAACTCGGACTCTAAAGCAATTTGATGTAAAACGACATTCCTGACAACTTTTCAGTTTTGACCGAGACCCGAAAACAGTCAGAAAGTGACTGAAATGCCCTCGCAAGATTTAGAAACGAGAAAATAATTAAATTATATTTAATTTACACTTTTTATTAAATAAAAATATTTAATAAATTAGTCATCATTTTATTCGAAAACGTTTGTGATAACGCAAATATACGGGTTAAAATTTTTATTTCTAGTTTTATTTTCGGACAAGACGTAACCGGTTCACCAAATAAATAACGAATATTTTTATAAATGTTATAAAAATACTTACGAAATATTATCAAATAAATACTCATTTTTATCAGAAAAATGATTTGGAAAACAATGGCGCAAGTTTCGTATTTTGAAACATCCGTTAAGTCACTCAAACGAGTCCCGAACCAATATTTTATAAAGGTTCTCAACAATTACACTTATGGTCCCTGGGGTAATATTTACAAAATTTACCCCAAACTATTAAAACTTGCCACTTTTATTTTATAGTTTTAATATATATATAAATTTTATATCTTTTAATTCATTATATATATAAAAACACACACACACAAACCTCACTTCTCTCTCTCTCCCTCAATTTGTCCGGCCACCGCCGGCCACCCCTCCACCACCACCGCCGCCGTCGCCGGCCACCGGAAAACTTTTCCGGTGAGATTTCCGGCCGAAACCAAAAATGGTTCTTATCGCCCGATCTATCTGATCCCCATAGTCACTCTCCTCCACTCGCCACCCTCTCCTCCGGCTGCCTCCCCACCGACGCCACACCACCACCGTCATCATCACCATCACAGCCACACACCACCAAAAGGGTGCGGCTATTGGTGGTAAACACCTACGAGGGTGCGTTTGTTCTTGGTTCGGTCAAAAGATTAGGGTGCGTGAAGTTCTATAAACCACGAGCCATCGCAACGGGTGTGTTTGGTGGTTATAAACACCCACAAAGGTGTGTTTGTTTTGTGGGTTCACCGCGTACAGGGTGCGTGTGGTTTGTCATAACACCAAGAGGGTGCGTTTGGTCCGGGTAAAAACACCACAGCAGGGCGCGTTTGGTTTACTTACACAAAAAGGGTGCGTTGGTTTGAGTCCGACACCACAAGGGTGCGTTCGGTGAGGTGGCAGCCACCACCGTAGGGTGCGTGTGGGTGGCGGCCACCACCATTAGGGTGCGTTGGGTGTTGTAGCAGCAGCAGGGGCTGCGTAGGGGGGGTGTTTGTTGGCTGTTACAGCGGACTAGGGGTGTTTGATCCGGGGTTTTGACTCGATAATGGTGCGTTTGGTTTAGTAGCAGCCGTAGGGTGCGTTTGGATTTGGGTTTACCAAAATTAGGGTGCGTTTGGCTTAACAGCCACGCACAAGGGTGCGTTTGGTTTGTGTGTGTCACGGAAATGGGTGCGTTTGGATCTGTTTTATAGCCCAGGGTGCGTTTGGTTATTGTGACAGAAATAGGGGTGTTGGTTTATGGTTATTAACACCAAATAGGGTGTGTTTGGTTTAAGAGAGGGACACAAAGGGCGCGTTTGGTTTAGAGAGGACAACAAAAAGGGCGTTTGGTTTAGCGAAACAACAAGGGTTTGTTTGATTTATACCTTGACGAATAATCATAACACGAGATATATAAATTATAAACCGGATATACAATGGTGGTTAAATGGTTAAACGAATATGATATTTAATATTTTGATTAGTTTAGATATAATAACAATATATATATATATTATATCTAAAACACGCGGGCATTTGAAATATTGAAACACGCGAATATTTTGCAATATATATCGATTAAGGGAAAACGTTAGATTTTATAAGTATGGAAAACGTAGAGTTTTGCGAAAATGGAAAACGTTATATAAACAGGAAAGTCATGATGAAATTTTATATAAATTTCCATAATTATTAATGGTTCACTAAAACTGCTATCCTTTTTAGAAACCGATAAAAGGACTATGTTATATTTTAAAGATATATCAAAATATAACTACATCATAACCTGACAACGGACGAAAACTATATTTTTACAATGAGATAACTATTTAGACACGACCCGTCGATGAAACGAAACATGATTTATAAAATATTAATTTATATTTTATAATGGTTATAAACTGTTACAAACATGGTTTGATTAATTCATAACGTTAAGACATGTGTCAACCTTTGTACAAAGCCTTTTCATTAATTAAATGGTTGTCAAACTAATTGGTTTAATTAATTATTCACACTTATTATATAATACCTGCAAGGTATATTATACTTTTCATTAATCTTTGGATTGATTGTCTTTGTGATATAATTCACGGTATGAATTATATAAGGGTTACTTTTCATATGTAATATATAAAGAATATATATTACACACTTTGCGTATACTTTCAATCTATTTATTTAACCAACCACCAAACTATTACAACGTTAAATCTAAATCTTCATCAACGTGTAGC